>PITA01014528.1:0-53333 GCA_004023965.1 Spilogale gracilis | reverse complement strand
TTCATAGGTTTCCTGTTGTGTTATTACCCTTGCATTCTTAAAATAAACCCAAAATGGCCATCGTGTGTTATTCTTCTAGCTTACACCTATACTTCACAGGTCTTTGTTCCTTCACCATATCAGAATTGTGTTAATCTCATAAAATAAGCTAGGTAATGTTCTTTTCTTATTTTCTGTAACTGTTTATTAGAGCAGGAATATTTTTTTTGGGGGGGGGGAGTTTCTTCCTGGTATGATCTCTTCAGCTTGGTTGGTTATACTGCATTTAGCTCAGGTCATGATCCCAGAGTCCCGGGATCGAGTCCCACATCGGGCTCCCAGCTCCATGGGGAGTCTATTTCTCCCTCTGACCTTCTCCCCTCTCAGGCTCTCTCTCTCTCTCTCAAATAAATAAACTCTTCAAAATAAGAAAGAAGAAAGAAAGAAAGAAAAGAAAAAAATAAAGTGATAATTTTATTATTTAATTTTTTTAAGATTTTATTTTTGAAGGGTGCCTGGGTGGCTCATTTGGTTAAGCGACTGCCTTCGGCTCAGGTCATGATCCCAGAGACCTGGGATCGAGCCCCACATCGGGCTCCCTGCTCAGCTGGAAGCCTGCTTCTCCCTCTCTCACTCCCCCTGCTTGTGTTCCCTCTCTGGCTGTGTTTCTCTCTGTCAAATAAAATAAAAATCTTAAAAAAAAAATAAAAAGATTTTATTTTTGAGTAATCTCTACACCCAACATGGGGCTTGAACTCAACAACCCCGAGATCAAGAGTCGCATCCTCCACCCACTGAGCCAGCTAGGTAGCCTTTATTTCTTTTTATTACTTAGTTTTATTGCAAAAGAAAGGCATGCTTGTTGAAAGAAAGTTTATACAGAAGCATAGCAAATGAAAAGTAAAATTCAAACTTCCTTTTCCCCTCCCCTGTCAGTTTCACTCATCCCCATAGAGAACGATCAAAACTGAGGGAAAAGTCTTTCTAGAACCAGTTCTACTTTTTCTCTGCATTTATGTTTACAAAAGGTTTTGTTTCAGATTAAATCCTTTTTTTTTTAAAAGATTTTATTTATTTATTTGACAGAGAGAAACACAGCTAGAGAGGGAACACAAGCAAAGGGACTGAGAGAGGGAGAAGCAGGCCTCCCGCGGAGCAGGAAGCCCATGTGGGGCTCGATCCCGGGTCTCTGGGATCATGACCTGAGCCAAAGGCAGTCGCTTAACCAACTGAGCCACCCAGGCGCCCCAGATTAAATCCTTTCTTGCTCCTATTTCTGTGTAAGGAATCACCAGTTAGGTAACCAGCAGCCATCAGTGTATCTCCCAGTTGGGGGTTGACTGTGCTGAGAGGCGAGCACTTCTTGACCGAGGGCTCTGTGATTGCAGTCAGGTTGGCAACAGTGACAGCAGTCACTGAGGCTTCCTGTCGTGCTTGTCCGTTTTCCAGGCTGAGAAGGGACTCAGTGAGCTGGGACTGGAACAGCAGAGGCCTCTCAGGTACACGTGTCCCATGGTGTTCTCCACTTGGTCTCTAGCATGGTGGCTTCCGGGTGGCCAGAAGCCCTCTGTGGAAGCTCAGAGGTATATGCCCCTATAGAAAGAGCCAGAAAGAAGCTTGTGTTGCCTTCATTAATGTGGCTGCAGAAATCACAGCCACATTTCTTCTACTGCTTTTGACTAAAGACAGAGACACAGGGTCGGGAGTGTAGATTGGTGGGAGGTGCCACAGAGAAGTTATAGAAGCCCTCACACGTGGCTCTGGCTTTAACATAAATGTGTTACAGTAGGGACACCTGTGTGACTGAGTCGGTTGAACATCCGACCCTTGGTTTCAGCTCGGGTCATGATCTCCGGGTTGTGGGATCGAGCCCTGCTTGGGCTCTGTGCTCAGCATGGAGTCTGCTTGAGATCTCTCCCTCTCGCTCTGCTTATCCCCGCATATGTACGCTTGCTCACTCTCTCTCTCAAATAAATAAATCTTTTTTTTTTTTTTAATGGTGTTATGAGCTGCCTGGTGGCTTATTCAGTTAAGCATCTGCCTTCAGCTCAGGTCATGATCCCAGGGTCCTGGGATCCAGCTCTGCTTCACGTAGGGCTCCCTGCTCAGCCAGAAGTCTGTTTCTTCCTCCCTGTGCCTTTCCCCCCACACATGCTCATGCTCTCAAATAAATAAAATCTTTTTAAAAAATTAAAATAAAAAATAGTGTTACTATAAAGAGTCAGTGCTGTACCTATCCCTCTGGGACTTAACGTTTTCTCCTGAAGCTTTCTTCCTGTCACTCTACATCCATCTATGGCATTCTCAGTTACAGTCGCATAAATATCTGTGATATGGCTCTTACATGAGTGATAAATATCTATTGATGGACCCGGTTTTCCCATTTTTCAAATAGGAGTGGTTTCATTTACTCACATTGGAGTGGACGATGACATACCGGGCTCTCATTCTCTCTCAAGTGCTTTATTTCTGGACAAAGCCCTTGACATTCAGATGGGAGAGATTTGGGTCCTCCATTCCTCACAGCAGCGGAGAATGTCCCCTAGAAAATCAGATAGGACCATTTCACCCACAATTTAGGGAAGGAAAGAGGCAGTGTATCAGGGTCACCTACCGCCTTGGTCTAGTGATCCAGGCCTCTTTTTTTTTTTAATTACTTTGTACCTAAAGAATTTTGTTGAACTTTGTCAGCAACTTGATTGTTGAGTAAATACCCAAAACTAACCTTGACGAGGGAGTAAAACTTTAGATTATTCCCTTAAATTTTGATTTTTTTAAGATTTATTTGTTTAGAGAGCAGGAGAGGCAGAGGGGGAGAGAGAATCTCAAGCAGATTCCTTGCTGAGCATGGAGCCTGATGCAGGGCTCAGTCTCATGCCACTGAGATCATGACCTGAGCCAAAATCAAGAGTCAGTTACTTAACCCACTGAGCCACCCTGGCACCCCCTGCCCCTTAAATTCTGATTTTTTAATACGTTTTTCTTCTAGAAGGTGGTAGGGTTATTCTGGTTTGTTTGTTCTGTTGATTGCTATTTTATAGAGTTGGTTAGGCCAACCTGATGTTTGTAGGAAGTTACAAGAACGTAAATACCCTGATTTTAAAGATGTAAGGTTTGAGGACAAGTTTCTCTTATTTAAACTTGTACTTTTTATGTCAACCAGGTTGGAGTGATTGATTTTTCCCTCTACCTTAAGGATGTGCAGGATCTTGATGGTGGCAAAGAGTAAGTACTGCCTCACATCCCGCTGTTCTTCACGTTTCAAGAAATTCCAGCAAAGAAGGCTACATTTGCATTGGCTTTGTGTGCCATATTCATTTTCACTGGATGTTTTTAGTTACAGAAATAATATGTTAAATAATATTCCCATGTACAAGGAATTGAGCTCTGCAGAATAGAGAGGACAGGTGAATTGTCCCCGTTCACACTGTCTCCCCCCTCCCCATCCCCACCTCAGTGCCCTGCCCGCTCCTCCCTCAGAAGAAGCTGCTCCAGTCTCCTCCCATGGCTTTTCAAAACGCCTTACTGGGACATTTTTTTTGGTAGTGTAATTTGCCTTATGGTTTATTTGAATGTAAGTGAAACAGTACTATTATATAGACATAAGTTGCCTTGGGACTTGTTCTTTGATCCTGGTGTCTCAGATGTGCCTTCATGCCACATGTAGCTCTCCTTCATGCTGGTTAACGAGAGCATTCTTTTAAAGGAGCTCTTCTGGGACAAAAGAGAAGTAAACAAAGCAAACACTGTGTGTAACGTGCTACCATTTGAGTTATGATAAAGAATATACATCCATTTTTTTTTTAAGATTTATTTATTTGACAGAGACACAGCGAGAGAGGGAACAAGCAGGGGGAGTGAGAGCGGGAGAAGCAAAGTCCCCACTAAGCAAGGAGCCCAATGTGGGGCTCGATCCCAGAACCCCAGGGTCATGACCCAAGCCAAAGGCAGACATTTAACGACCGAGCCACCCAGGTGCCCCCTCCTTCGCCTTTTTTTTTTTTTTAGATTTTATTTCTTTATTTGACAGAGAGAAACATAGCTAGAGAGGGAACACAAGCAGGGAGAGTGAGAGAGGAAGCAGGCTTCTTGCCCAGCAGGGAGCCTGGTGCAGGACCCCAGGATCATGACCTGAGCTGAAGGCAGATGCCCTACGACTGAGCCACCCAGGCGCCTCTATACATCCATATTTACATGCTATACTTCCCACGCGTAGATGCTTCTAGAATAATATCTGGACTGGCTAACGCTGGCAGCCTGGCAAGGAAGAGGCCAGGAGACAGGCATGTAAGCCCTTGGGATGTGTTTCAGTATTTTTCAATATTTTAATGTGTTCTGAGGAGGATTCTCACGGTCTCTGTGCCCTAGCAGCACACCTTATCTGGTTGTGGGAACCCCATTAATGCTTCAGGGGTATTAGGATTCACCCACTTGAGACTTAAACAAAAATAGATTCTTGGGGTGCCTGGCTGGCTCAGTTGGTAGAGCATGTGACTCTCGATCTTGGGGTTGCAAGTTTGAGCCCCAGGTTCGGTGTAAGGATTACTTAAAAATAAAATTTATAGGGGCGCCTGCCTGCCTCTCTGCCACCTGTGATCTATCTCTCTGTCAAATAAATAAAATCTTTAAAAAAAAAAAAAAGGAATAAACTGATTATCAATAAGGGGGTAATTGAATAAATTATGGAACATTCAAAATATTCCACTGTGTGATAAATTATGCAGATAGCACAAATTTCACCTACTGGGTATAGTAGAGTTACAGGGATTTCCAGAAGGTATTACCGAGTGAGAAAAGTATGACACTGACAAGTGTATACAGTTGACCCCTGAACAACATGGGTTCAAATCGCACAAGTCTACTTATATACATAGATTTTTTTTTCAGTAAGTACAGTACAGTACTGTAAATGTGTTTTCCTTATGGTTTTCTTTTTGAAGATGTATTTATTTATTTTGGTGAAGGGGAGGAGGGGCAGAGGGGGAGAGAGAGAGACTCAAGCAGACTGCACTGAGCGTGGAGCCTGGCGTGAGGCACAATCTCTCAAACCTGAGCTGAAACCAAGAGTTAGCCACTTAACCAGTTGTGCCATCCAGCACCCCCCCCACCTTACGATTTTCTTTGACTTATTTCATTGTAAGACTATAGTATATTATATAACATACGAAATACATGTTGATTACGTAATTGATAAGGCTTCTGCTCAATAGTAGACTATTAGTAAAGTTTTTGAGGAGTCAAAGTTATATCCAGATTTTCAACTGCACGGGGGTTAGCACCCCTACCCCTTGCCTTATTCAAGGGTCAACTGTATATCATTTTTGTAGACAAACCTAAGAAATCCCTCATATATTTTTTATGTTTTTTTTTAAAGATTTTATTTATTTATTTGACAGAGAGTAGCATAGCCAGAGAGGGGAACACAAGCAGGGGGAATGAAGGAGGGAGAAGCAGGCTTCCCACTGAGCAGGGAGCCCGATGTGGGACTCGATCCCGGGTCTCCGGGATCATGACCTGAGCCAAAGGCAGTCGCTTAACCAACTGAGCCACCCAGGCGCCCTATTTTTTATATTTTAATTACATAATCCTCTCTGTGTATATAATATAGAGGGATACTGTGATCATATGCACATAGGTCAACAGACTATTCATGTGGGTTACCTGCAGAGCTATGTGAAGGTCAGAACGGGTAAAAGAAAAAAATTGGCAATGCTGAATAATCCAGCACCTTTCATGCACCTGTGTAAAATGAGCCCCTGCGTGAACATACGGATATGTGTAAAGAAATTGGGGGTTGGGGAAAGCCTGACTTTAAAATGTCAAGCTTTTTTTTTTTTAGCCACACTGGTCAGCTACACCCCCCCCTCCCCAGACTGGTCAGCTTTAAAAAGTCTCTGGTCTCCTTTTTGAGAACCTTCTTTTCCTTCAGCATGACAAGGGCTGTTTCATCTGCCACCTCGAGGAAGGGTTGTTTGCACGTTGCATGCCAGATGGCTCTCTCTCCTCTTCCCAGATGCCCAGCCTGCCAGGGTAGGAGGGTGTCTGCCGGAGGCCTGCTCACGTTTGTGCATCTCCCAAGGCCCCAGCTGCTGTCCTTACCACACCCCAGTCCTTGGTCCACTTTGCTGTTGGTTCATTCTGAGACCAGGACCAGGTAGATGCTATTATGGGGGTCTGACTGTCCCTTGGTCTCCTGATGACATGGGTACTTTTTCAAGGTGATCTGCATGTGGGGGATGGCGCCGAAGTATTAGCCATGAATAAAAGGAATTTCTCCCTTTTATGCTCTTTTTAAAAGGCACGAAAGAATTACTGATGTCCTTGATCAAAAAAATTACGTGGAAGAACTTAACCGTCACTTAAGGTAGGACTCACTCCTTTCTCCAGTGTTACAGTTCAGTCTTGATACTGAAGATTGTTTCATGGAACATTTTTGAATGCCATATATTCACAACTGATGCTTTTTCCAGACCAAGAAAGAAGGTTCTCATGCTTGTGCATACAGACTGGAGAAGTATGATTTCTTGTTAAGGAGCTTTGGGAATTCTTGGATTCTTTGTTTTGTGCAGTTAGACAATGTAGAAAGCAACCAGATTACACCCTGAATCTCCACCCCTTGACCCTCAGCCACCTGGTAGGAAGTCACTGCCATGGGAAGCACTGTTCCTGCTGGCAATCAGCACGCCTCCCTCTGGGATGTCAGGGCAGGAGAAAACGGTTGAAAAACCACAGGGGCTAGACCTTTGACAACAATTCAGTAGCAAATAGCAGGCATCTGTACCTTGATTTTTCATTTTAATTGGAAAGCTGCTACTGTGTTTCCTGCAGCACTAGCGGATGGAGGTGTTGGTAGGGAGTGGGCAGAGATTCTCGGTCTGAGGGGTTTGGGAGACCTGTTGTTTTTGTGTCACTGAATCCCCTCCAAGAGCGCACGTTGCATGTTAGCGCCGCTCCACAGGAGCAGCTCCTCTGGTCCCAAGCACCAGTGAGACAGCTAAAGGGGTTGGCAGAGCATTACAGAACGGGAAAAGCTGCTCCCAGTTCTTAGATATGATGCTGGCTGCTATTGCAAGACATTCTTGATAGATCCCTCATTATTGAGCGTTTTTTATAAGGAACAGATGTCAGATTTTATCAAATGCCCATTCATATGATTGAGGTAATTATGACTTTTATCCCTTAATCTGTTGATGGGATGCATTTATTAGTAGATGTCTTCATATTGAGCCAGTTCTATATCACAGGGGTAAACTCTACTCGATTATAGTTTCATTTTATTTTACTTTGTACAGATTTTTTTCGTTTGAGAGAGAGCATGAGCAGGGGGAGGGTCAAGGGGAGAGGGAGAAGCAGACACCCCACTGAGCAGGGAGCCTGCCACGGGGCTTGATCCCAGGACCCTGGGGTCATGACCTGAGCTGGAGGAAGACACGCAACCATATGAGCCACCCAGGAGCACCCTGATTGTAGTCTTAATAATCATTTGGTAATAGGTAAACTGACCTAATTTTCTGTAGTTTTTCCTCTCTGGCGTAGTGTCAGGGTATGCAGCTTCACAAAATGAATTAGGAAGAGCTTCTGGTTCGTGAGCATTATTTGCTTCTTGAAAACATGAAGCTTGGGCTGCCTGGCTAGCTCAGCTGGAGGAACATGGGACTCTCAATCCCAGGGTCATGAGTTCAAGCCCCTTGTTGGGAGTAGAAAATACTGGCGCACACACACACACACACACACACACACACACACACACACACAAAATGTGAAGCTTGTAGCATTTATTGAAGCAGTACTTTGCTTTTCAGGTTTTCCTAAGTTTGTTTAGACTTTTCCTTTTTGAGGATACATCTCTTTTGGTCATTTATATTTTATAAGAAAAGTGTAAATTTTAGGGGCATTTTCCAACTTATATAGTTGGAATAGAACTGACAATAGTATACTTTAAAATATGTAATTCCCAGGGAGCCTGAGTGGCTCAGTTGGTTAAGCATCCAATGATTGATGTGGATCAGGTTTTGATCTCGGAGTCATGATTTCAAGAATGGTGTTGGATTTCACCCTGGGTGTGGCGTCTACTTAAAAAAAAAAAAAAAAAAAAAACAGAAACCTTGTAATTCCCCCCATATCTTTTATCTGTGATCCCTTTTTCATTTTGTGTCATTTGTGTTACAGTTTTATGATGTTATAATAAATATAATTTAACCCCCCTAATCTCCCCTCCCCAGCAGTGCTTGAGCCTTGATTCACCAGCCTCGCCAGGTTTGTTTCTTTGTCCCTACCTCAGTTGGTAGAGGGTACCAGTTTGGGGCAGTTTGGGGACTTAGAACATCTGGGTTCAGATCCTGGCGCCCCACCAGCGGGGCATGAATATGAGTGAGGTTTCCAGTGTAAAGTTACAGTTTCCTCATCTGTGAAATAGGTAACAGTGAGATTTCCTCACAGAATCATGGGGAGGGTCACATTGATGTACTGGAAGTGCTTAGAACAAACAGGGCCTGGTACATTATCCAGAAAGGAAGTTGTTGCCATTATTTTTATTGTTTATCAAATTTACATCCATTTACATGTTTTTCAGTAGGAAAGTAGTACAGATTACTTAGGGTATTTGAAAAATGAGGCAAAGGACAAAAATGATTTAAAAACCACCTTTGATCCTACAACCCCAGAGTACCAATATCTTGTTACAGAAACTGATCTAGATACGACCGCCAGAGCATCTTGGTTCCCATCTATCATGTTAGGGAGAAAAAAATTATTTTCCTTCCCAGCTGCCTGAAAAAGAAATGGATAGCATATTTTTGGGGAAAGACATTGAAGCCTTTTCAGTAAATGTATAAACACGCACGCATACACACGTATTTACAGTTCTCATCTCTGAGTTCGCTGGAGACCCTTGGCTCTCCATCCACTGCACAAGAAACCTAGGAATCTGTTCTCATTCACAGGCTGGGGAGACAGCCTTTAAAAGCTCACTGTTACTTAATGTGTTTTCTCTAGCTGCACAGTTGGGGATCTTCAAAGCAAGATAGATGGCTTGGAAAAGACGAATTCAAAACTTCAAGAAGAGGTTTGTAACTTAAGTTCTTAGAACAGAATAGCCCAAGCTGAAGAGACTATATGGTTGGTGAATCTGACCAGAGCTTCTCGCTGGTCAGAATGGGAATTGCTAAGCTTGGGTTGAGCTGCACGGTGGGATCAGGCGTTCTCAGAGTTCTGCATCCTCAGAATGTCTGTTTAGCCTTGTTCGGGGCTTCCCGTGAGCCAGTGCAGCCAATCATGAGCCGGTTCTAAGTGCGTAGGTCTTACCACCTCACAGTGCACTTGGGGAAGACCAGGCCTCCTTGGGAAAGCCCAGCTTCTGTGGTGAATATGCTTTTCCCTTCCTCTTTACCCACCTTCCTCTGATGTAGTCTGTCACCCTGCTGCCCAGAAGGCACAGACTGTTATGAGGTAAAAAACCCTCGCCCACCCCTTCTGTGTTTTGGCCTCTCAGGAGCATGGAACCAGTGTCTCCCCACAGTGTGGTCTTTCTCTGCTTTCTCACTAGGAAGAGAGAGAATGAAAGGACAGGAAGAAGGAGGGCTGAGGCCGAGGAAGAAAGCTTGCTGCCAGCTGCCCGGCAGTCTCCTTGGTGGACACATCTTGTCTCCTGTTAGCAGGAGGGGGGTTGCTCAGCCTTTCTGAGGCTTTCCACAGGTAGCGGTCCCTGGCTGCTCGGGCCTCCCCACCAGGTCTCTCTGGGGAGGAAGAGGGCTGTGACAAGGGCCAGGGCGTGACCTCCCACCTCCGTGTGGAGGCAGATTACTGCCAAAGGAGAGACGCAGAGCATGCTTTTGTATGGAGGGCCCAGTTTAAGGCTTACTTTAAACCGACTGCTCTCTCCCATGGGGCCAGCTCTGGAAAGCTTTAAGGAGAGGAGGTCAGATTGGACATAGATTGGTTCATAGATGGGCTCCCCGGGAGCAGCTTCACCACACTTAGAATTGGAGGACCCACGTTTCCCTTAGGTGGGTAGGCCTCTGGGCCTCAGTTTAGGTAGGCAAGTCTTTAATCATTGGATGATACCCATACCTTACAGTGTTTTAGAAATTTGGTGAGTTTTATATAAATATGCCTAATACAACACTTGGTGTGTGGAGACAGTAGTTGATTTTAGATCAAACAGATTCTTTGTTCTCCCTGGCGAGGTGGCATACTTTCAATGAAGGTCTAATTTTAGCTTTTGAAACTAAACTGGGTTATTTTTTTCTTCAAAGGCCAACAGTCGTAATAGAAAACATGCTTTAGAGAAAAGTCCCTCTCTTCAGGGTGTCTCTCTGTCTTCAGAGAGCAGATGGGAATTAGCATCTGGCTTTTGCCTGCTTCTTCCCGTGTAGCAACTAGCACCTCCTAGAGCCATAAAGTTTCTTATTTGGGTGCAGCAGTTTATGGTTAGAAGCCCCAGTCGTGGGTTCCAAGCCCGCTTGGACTTAGATACTTTTGAGGAAAGGGAGCAAGGAGTTTGATGCTTTTGCGCACCCCCCACCCCCCCCACCCCCACCCCCACCCCCCGTGAGTGATGCCAAGAGCATAGCCAAGTTCCTGTCTTCTTAACCCTTCCCCAACCTGCACTTTTCTCTCCAGGCTATTCAGAGGCTAGACAAGGAGGGGTTGGTGGGGATGCTCACGTCTCTGCCTTTTCGGAGAGCCTCCCCTCAGCAGGCCTATGAAGGCATCCTGTCCTATACACTTTGCCCCAGACCCTGGGAACTCACTCAAGGACAGGAGGAGGCTCTCCAGGGCCAGTCTTCAATGGTTTGGTGTGATTCCTCCCCCAGAAGGCTTTCACTCTCCCTCTAGGGATCAAATATCCTTTTGCTTATTGGTTATAAAAACTGGAAAGAATGAAGAATCAGCAAAAGCCCATAATCCCTTTGCTAAGTAAGAGTTACTGTTACCATTTTTATCATTGGTGTTGGTATGGTCCCCATCTTTTCCTATGCATTTGTAACCTAGGTGTTTTTTTTTTTTTAATTAGAGGTGAGAACGTCCTCTATAACCTGCCTTTTTTCCCTGTTGCTGTTTTACACTAAGTATGTTCTCAAGTCATTAAAAGCCTTTGCAGACAGCCTAGTAATCATGTGTTTGTCTGATGCTCCACTGTCACTCATTAAACCGCTTCTCCAGTGTTGGACATTCCAGCGTCTGTCAGAGTTGTTGTCCGTAAAATTTTGCCCACATTAAATAGTTTGCTCTCGTGTTTTTAAAACTATGTCCATTTATTACCTATTCAAAACCAAGAAATAAAATAAGATGTCAAATACGTGGAAATCCATTGTCACTTGCGAAGGTGCCAGATGTCAGCTTTTAAATTTGAGCGGTAAGATTAACATTGGTATTAACATAAAAATCTTTCTTCATCAGCTTTCAGCTGCAACAGACCGGATCTGTTCGCTTCAAGAAGAGCAGCAACAATTAAGAGAACAAAATGAGTTGATTCGCGAAAGAAGTGAGAAGAGTGTGGAGGTGAGACGCTGGCCTCACGATGGGGCAGCACAGCACATGCATGCAGGCACGCAGGCCACACGCACACGCATATGCGTCCCTGGCAGACCTCACATTGCCTGTGCAGCAGTGATGTAGACATGACGCACGCACACATGCTTGCGTCCCTAGCCGACCTCAAACTCCCTTTACGGCCGTGATGCAGGCCGCACGCAGTGTGCGGGTGCTGTGTTTGGTGCTACTGCGCTCTCCCACCCCGCTCGCGGGCCACCTGGGCCACTGCTTCCCCACCTGTGGGCTGGCCCTGTGCTCCGGGATGCCACCCCCCACTGCAACAGCTCTTTGCACCTCCCTGTGTTAGAGAATCCATTTCCTGCACTGCAATGCTGCTGGTTGGCAACCATCTTAACTGATGACCTGGGAACACAGGGGGACCAGATCTGGTTCTTCTCAGAGTCTACCCAGTACTGAAGAAGGTGCCGGATAAAAGAAAGTCCGTGCTCAATGGGGCCTTTCCCACTGAGAACAGCTGCTCTACTTTAAAGAAAATTAAATACAAATCATTTTCCTAATCCAACTTTTCAAGTCTATTGACTCACTTTCATCGTTCAAGTTCAAAGATATTTTTGAAATATCTTTTAACCTTTTTCTTTGATGCTTAAAAAATAGAAACTATCCTATATTCTTAAAAATTCTAACTTTTAAAAAAAAATTTTTCTCTCTTAGTTTAAGTAGGCTACATGCCCAGGATGGGGCTTTGAATTCATAACCCTGAGATGAAGGGTCACATGCTCTACTGACTGAGCCAGCCAGGCAGCCCTACAAAAAAATACTTTGTAGTTAGCTCACTTCCATAAGCAAACCATTCCTCTTGTTCTTGTTTGACACAGATAACAAAACAAGACACAAAAGTTGAGCTGGAGACTTACAAGCAAACTCGGCAAGGTCTGGATGAAATGTATAGCGATGTGTGGAAGCAGCTAAAAGAAGAGAAGAAAATCCGTTCGGTGAGTGTGCAGGATTGAGCCTCTTTAGAAGGTATTCCCCAGTAGCCCACCAGGTTCCTTGTCAGCATGTTCCTCACACATTCTTAGATCTGCTTTTAAAAACAAATGAGTTTTTTAGGGTACCTGGGTGGTTCAGTGTGTTAAGTGCTTGCCTTCAGCTCAGGTCATGATCTCAGGGTCCTAGGATCAAGTCCTGCATCAGGCTCCTTGCTCAGCAGGTGTCTGCTTCTCCTTCTGCCCCAGTTGTGCTCTCCCCTCTCCCTTTCTCTCAAATAAATACAATCTTTTTTTTTTTTTTAAGATTTTATTTTTATGGGGCGCCTGGGTGGCTCAGTTGATTAAGCAACTGCCTTCCACTCAGGTCATGATCCTGGAGACCCAGGATCGAGTCCCATATCGGGCTCCCTGCTCAGCAGGAAGCCTGCTTCTCCCTTTCTCACTCCCCCTGCTTGTGTTCCCTCTCTGGCTGTGTTTCTCTGTCAAATAAATAAAATCTTAAAAAAAAAAAAAGATTTTATTTTTATTTATTTGACAGAGAAAGAGAGATAAGAAGTAGACAGAGAAGCCCATGCGGGCCTCCATCCCAGGACCCTGAGATCATGACCTGAGCCGAAGGCAGTGGCTTAACCCACTGAGCCACCCAGGTGCCCTCAAATAAATAAAAATTTTAAAAGAAAAAAAATTTATATAATGTTTTTAAAGTGTGAAAAAATACATTTATGGAGAATCAGAAATTCTTTTTTTTAATCATTTTATTTTATATATATTTTTGACTATTTTATTTATTTATTTGACAGAGAGAAACACAGTGAGAGAGGGAACACCAGCAGGGGGAGTGAGAGAGGGAGAAGGGGGCTTCTGCAATCCAGAGCTCGATCCTGGGACTCCAGGATCTTAACCTGAGCCAAAGGCAGACAGGCACCCCAGAAATTGTCTTTTAAAAACTTTTTTGGGGGGTGCCCGGGTGGCTCAGTTGTTAAGTGTCTGCCTTAGGCTCAGATCATGATCTCAGGGTCCTGGGATCAAGTCCCCATTGGGCTCCCTGCTCATCAGGGACTTCTCCCTCTTCCACTCCCCTTGCTTGTGTTTTTTCTGTCTGTCAAATAAATAAAATCTTAAAAAAACTTTTTTTTTTTTAAGGAGTTACTTAGTTTACCACTAAGTTCTGAGTTTTTTCCAATTTTATAAACCTTTGTCAGGGATCACCAGAACAGATTCAGGGTTGGTTTGCCAGTACAACTCCCTCACCCATAGCCTCTGGTCTGTCTTTCCACCCAGTCTGCGTGCCAGTGGCCGGTGTTTTGTTTTTGAGTTAAGTAGGCTCCACACCCATCATAGAGCTTGAACTCAACCCTGACATCAGGAGTCAAGGGTGCTACCAACTGAGCCAGCCAGACACCCCAGCCAGTGCTTTTTATTAGACCCAACTCTTGGACCTGCTCTGTTTCTTTGCTTCTTTGCACCAATGTGGAGACATGTGTCCTGAGTTACCCAGGATGGAACTGGTTCAACATGGTCGTACCCTTGTTGCCATAATCTAGCAACCCATTCCAAAAACTAACACGGCAGTGTCACATTGCTGAGCAGACATTCTTTCAGACTCTCTGTTCTGGTCTTCAAGCTTGAAGAACATGGCTGCTAGAACTTGAGCCACATGCCAGCTTTCTGGCATACAGAGCCAGTATTCATTATCCAGTGAGAAAAAGGGAAAAACTTAATCTAGTCCCACTCCACATAGACTCCCCTAAGTCCCCCTAACCTATTCTGACTTTGGATTTTTTTTTTATTTTTTTTTTTCTTTTTTTTTGGGGGGGGGGGCGGTTATTTCTGTCACTACCTAGGATATAGCCCCTCAGGTAAACATATCTCTGTGGCTACTTCAGTAACACTTTTCTTATTAATACCCTCTTAAGGAACTAGAAAAAGAACTGGAGTTACAGATTGGAATGAAGACAGAAATGGAAATTGCCATGAAGCTGCTAGAAAAGGACACCCACGAGAAGCAGGACACCCTGGTTGCTCTCCGCCAGCAGCTGGAAGAAGTCAAAGCAATTAATTTACAGATGTTCCACAAAGTTCAGGTGGGAGTTGGCTTTGTTTCTGTCCCATAGCCTGGCTTCTTGCTACTTTTTGCAGGCTGCCTCCTGGACCCTAGGCCTTGTCGCACATTCCCGTGCTTATTTTATTAGAGCCTTCCAGCAGTCCCCGAGAAAAGTGTATAACGTAGGGGAAACGTAAGTGCCAGGGTAGAACCCCATTACTGCATCACATGCCTGGGCTGGCCCAGCTCCTATGTAGAGCTGACAATGCAACTGTGTCCTCTGAATCCAAACTTGACCTTAGCCTGTTGTTCCCTTCTCTGTCTCCCTAATGTCTGTCCCCTTCTGCTTCAGTGACAACTCTCTGCCCCAGAGGATGGAGAAGTGGAGTACGGAGCAATATAAGTTAGCATTGTCTTTTCAAGCTTTGCAATGACACTCATCTTGCTGGGTCTCCATCCACACAGCTGGCTGCTCGCCACTCCTCCTGGAGTGGTCCAGGGGAGCTAGCCCAGAAAGAATTGGTCATTCCACGGTTTGAAAGCTAGTATCTAAGGCCACAAAACTTGGGCGCCTCGGTGGCACATTTGGTTAAGCATCTACCTTCGGCTGAAGTCATGATCTCAGGGTCCTGGGATCGAGTCCCCCATGGAGGCTCTCTCTGCCCCTCCACTGTCTCCTGCATGTGCTGTCTCTCAGTTTCCCTCTCAAAGAAAAAATCTTTAGAATAATAAAATTGCAAAGCTTCCAGAAGCTATGGCAGCACCCAGGACCTTCTCAAAACTTCTCTTTTTGAAGTTCTGTTTTCTGTTTTTAATGCTCAAACTGTTCCACTTCCTCTTCCCTAGCTGTCGTGCATCTGTGTGCGAGATGGCGTGAGGGAGGACACGTGTGTTCTTTTGTCCTGCCGTTTTTAAACTGTTATGTAACCGACGTTATCATAATAGCAGTAGTTGGAAATTAAAGTGTAGGGAGAAAATGGAAAATAGCTTCACCTTTTTTCCCTTCCGACACATTCTCTCTTTTAATTTGTGTGTTCTACTGCTTTGGGTCCATCTGTAAATGTAATCTTAGTTCACATTAGGGGAAGCCATCCTGCCATAATAATTTAGCAGATCCTAAACTCAAGAGCATTCCAGACCAGCAGTTTTGTTCCTCATGGTCCCTCAGGGACCCAGGCCACTCTCGTCAGTGCCCTTCTTGCCAGCAGAAGGGGAGAGAAAAGCAAAAGTCCAGGGGCAGGATTTCCTCCCAGACAATGAGAAGTTGCATACATCATTCCATTTGATTCCACAGCAAAGGGCAAGGCAGCACGGGCAGGAGTGGCTGCGAGCGAAGCCTGGGGCTGACATGTCTGGGCTGCCAGCCTGACAAAGGGCGGAGCACAGGGGTTAATAGATGAGGTTGTTGCTACCTCCGTGAGCCCCACAAGCTCCTGGAGGTCTGGTCCAGCCCCAGAGTCCTCACTGTCTGCAACTCCTGGGCACCAGGCAGCACTGTCCATGGAGCCCACAAGATCTGTGTTTGAACCACAAGACCAACTGTCTTTCATGTTAACCCATCCAGCATAAAATGGGGGAGCCAAAAAAGGATTGCCACATGCCTGTTTGCAAAAGGAAATGAGGGACACACGGGGCAGACCCCAGACGGCGTGACCCTCATTGCGTCTTTGGGCAGGAACTCTGAAGGCTGGCTGGCTGGCTAACTTGTTAGCTTTTCTGGCTGCCCTTCTTCTGTGGGCTGAAGAACTTGTCCACAGACCTCCGTGGTCCCTGAGAGGTCTGCTGTCCCTGTGGCCCAAGGAAAGTGGGCTCTCAGGGCATGGGGCCTTCCTCGTGGGCACGTGCCTTGCGGCGAGCTCCTTCCTGGCATCAGTTTGCTGGCCTGAAGATTTTCTCAGGGATCAAACAGTCGTAGGTGTTCTTCAGGCCTGACTGGTTTTTTGTGACAATGCAGTCCCTAAGGTCATTGTGTGTGTGTTCGCCCTCAGTCCGTGTTCACCCTCAGCCCACAGTTTATTGTCCCATATACTAAATGCAGTTCTCATGCCTGCCTCAGCCTCTCTCTCCCTCCCTCATCCTCATCAGTGGCCAGCCATCTACCCCAGCAGCCCACAGAGGGCTTTCCCACACCCCCGACCTCTGCTGCAGTATGCCTGGGGCCTCTGGGGCTCACTTGCCAGTTTCTCTCACTTCCTTCTGGGCACAGAAGCAGCAGGTGGCTTTCCTAACCTGATCTGGCCTTTGCCCTTGGACTCTGCTCCCGTCCCTGCTGCCCCCAGCTCACGGCCCCCATGGCAGCACTCTGGCTCTTTACAGCCATGACCCCCAGAGCCCCAGTGCAGTTGGCATGGGTTCAGCGTCCGGGCTTGGGCAAGGGGCAGTTCTGCTCATTGTTCACCACGATGGTCATCCCTGCTCTGATGGCGTCTGGTCCATGCTGCATACAGGATGTTTCCTGGCTCAGGGTCTTCAAGAATGTCCCTTGGTGTGGTATCCACTGTCATAAAATGCCCCTTGTTTTCTTTTTTTTCCCTCATGCCAGCTCCTGTCCTTGTTCCTCTGGGCCCACATTTTAGAGTGTTTATTCTGGTAGGATATTTGTCATTCCAAGATGTGTATCATCTTGACAACATGGGTTTTCATTTACATGGGTGGCATTGTTCATGGCTCTCTTCCCTTCCTTTTTTCCCCCATCAGAGCTCCGCACAGCCTGGGGTGTACCTGCTTTGGGCTTCGGAGTGGTTAGTCCTGGTGTGTGCAGGCACTGCCTCTTGCCCCCCAACCCCAGTGGTGGACACTGTTCCGGCCCCTGCGCCAGCACAAATAACCCCCATGGCGGCTGGTTTACACATGCCACCACCCTCACCGGGGGGTACTCAGGAGGGTCGCTCTGGCAGACAGAAGCTAGAGTGCCTGCCGGACAGACACTCCCTTTGTGTCCTTGGTTTGTGGAAGCCCAGCCGCATCACTTCCCAGAAAGGCTACACCGGCACACGCCGCCCCCCTAGCGCTATCTACTGATGTCTGCATTCTGAGCATGCTTGTTTTATATGCATTTGTTAGCCTGGTGAGTGTCAGCATCATCCCTCCATATGTTTGTTAGCCTTTCGTGTCTCCTCTTCTTGTCTGTTCACACTTTTTGTCCCTTTTTTAAAAAAAAAAAAAGATTTTATTTAAGTATTTATTAGAGAAAGCGCAAGCAACAGAGGGAGAGGGAGAAGCAGACTCCCTGCTGAGCAAGGAGCCTGATGCGGGGCTTGATCCCAGGACCCTGAGATCATGACCCAGGCTAAAGGCAGACACTTAACCAGCTGAAGCCACCCAGGCCTGCAGTCCTTGCTCTTTTTTTTATGATTCAAGTATAGTTGACATTAGTTGCAGGTGTATAACGTTAATGAATCAAGTTCTGTTACACAGAGCTCATCACGTTGATTGCAGTCACCATCTGTCACCATACAATGTGATTATGGAATTATTGACTTATATTGCTTGTGCTATATTTCTCATCCTCATGACTTATTTAATCTGTAAGTGGAAATTTGATCTCTTAATCTCCTTGACCTATTTCTTCTATCCCCTGCTCGTCTAGAAGCCACCAGTTTGTTCTCTGTATTTTTGAGTCTCTGCTTTATTTTGTATTCTGGATTCTACATATAAGTAAAATCAGGTAGTTTTTGTCTTTCACTCTGTGACTTATTTCACTTAGCATGCTACCCAACATTCATCTGTCTTGTCACAAATGGCAATATTCCATTCTTTTCTATGACTGAGTCATTGTGTGTATACTTCACATCTTTATCCATTCATCTGTTGATGGACACTTGGGCTGCTTCCATATCATGGCTCTTTGGAAATAATGCAGTTATTATGGGAGTGCAGGTATCTTTTTGAATTTGTATTTTCATTTTCTTTAGTGAAATTACTGGATCATATAATACTTCCAGTTTTAATTTTTTGAGGAACTTCTAGTCTGTTTTCCACAGTGGCTGTACCAATGTACATTCCCCCCAACAGTGCAATGAGACAGGCACAGGAACTGTGTTTAATAAATGAAGCAATAAACTGTGGTCCCTCACTCACGGGTTGAGGGGAAATAAGCCAGAGATAATGACTGAGGGAACTGTATTGTCAAAGAAACCACAAGTCAGGCCCAAAGAATATCTGTGACTAAGCTCTAATGCAGCCTCCAGGCCAGCAAACTGAGACCATGTCCTCTACCAGCACTTGTTATTTCTTGTCTTTTTAATACTAGCCATTGTCACCAGTGTCCGTGATACCTCAGCATAGTTTTGATTTCCATTTCCCTGCTGGTTAGTGATGACGAGCATCTTTTCACAGGTCTGTTGGCCATCTGGATGTCGTCCGTAGGATAATGCTGTTCGAGTCCTCTGTTTTTAATCAGGTTACTTTTTGCTGTAGTTTATTTTAGGAGTTCTTTGTATATTTTAGATACTTACCCCTTATCAGACATCTCATTTACAAATGTCTTCTCCCATTCAGGAGGCTACTAATTTCGTTTTGGTGATGGGTTCCTTCAGTATGCAAAAACTTTTTAGTTTGATGTTGTCTCAGTAGTTTATTTTTCCTTTTTTTTTGTCCCCTTGCCAGAAAAATGTTGCTAAAGCCAGTGTCCCAGGCGATAGCAGCCTATGTTTTCTTTGAGGATTTTTATGGTTTCGGGTCTCCTTTGGGTCTTTAACCCGTTTTTCTGTGTGGTGTACTAAAATGGTCCAGTTTCATTTTTTTCCATGTAGTTGTCCAGTTTTCTCAACACCATTTGTTGAAGAGACTGTCTTTTGCCCATTGCATATTCTTGCCTCCTTTGTGGTAGATTAATTGACCATATGAGCATGGGTTTACTTCTGGGCTTTCTCGTTGTGTTCCATCGGTCTAGATATTTTTTTGTACGAATACCATATTAATTCTTCCAGTCTGGGAGCATGGTCTGTCTTTCTGTTATCTTCAGTTTTTTTCATTCATGTCTCAATAGTCTTTGCAGTATAAGTCTTTCACCCCCCTTGGTGAAATTTATTCTTAGATTTTTTTTTTTGATGCAATTATAAATAGGTTTTTTAAATATTTCTTTGTGCTACATTGTTATTAGTGTATAGAAACACAGCAGACTTCTCTGTTAATTTCTAATGTGAATTTCTAATGTGAATTTTGTATCTGCAGCCTTGCTGAATTTGTTTCTCTGTTCTAAAATTTTTTTGCTAGAGTCTTTCAGGTTTTCTATATAGAGTATCATGTATTTGCAAACAGTGACCGTTTTACTTCTTTCTAACCAACTTGGATTCCTTTTATTTCTTTTTGTTGTCTGATTACTGTGGCTAGGACATCCAGTTCTATGTTAAGTAAAAGTGGGGAGAGTGGACATCCTTGTCCTGTTCCTGATCATAGAGGAAAAGCTCTCAGTGTTTCCGCATTGCATCTGATGCTAACTGTGGGTCTATCATATATGGCCTTTATGATGTTGAGGTACATTCTCTCTGAACCCACTTTGTTGAGAGTTCTTATTACAAATGGATGCTATATTTTGTCACATTTTTTCTGCATCTATTAAGATGGTCATACGGTTTTTACCCTTCATTTTGTTAATATGTTGTATCATGTTGATTGATTTGCAGGCATTGGGGCAGCTCTGCATCATGGAATAAATCCCGTTCAGCTATGGTGAACGATCCTCCTGTTGGGTCGCTGCATTCAGTTTGCCAATATTTTGTTGCATATTCTTGCATTGGTCTTCATCCGGGATGTTGACGTGTAGTTTTCCCCCTAGTACCTTTGTTCTGGTTTTGGTATCAGGGCACTGCTGGCCTCGTAGAATGAATTTGGAAGTTTTCCTTCCTCCTCTGATTTTTGGAATAGTTTGAGATCAAGTATTAACTCTGTTTAAAGAAATATTTGGTAGAATTGTCCTATGAAGCCATCTGGTCCTGGACTTTTGTTCATTGGGAGTTTTTTGATAACAAATTTAGTTCCACCACTAGAAACTGGTTATTTCTTCCTGGTTCAGTCTTGGACGATCATAGGTTTTGGGGAGTTTATCCATTTCTTTTAGGTTGTTCAGTGTATTGGCATATGATTTTTTCATGGCTGTGTCTTATAGTCCTTTGTATTTCTGTGGTGTCAGTTGTTACTTTTACTCTTTCATTTCCAAATTGTTTTATTTGAGCCCTCTTTTTCTTGATGAGTCTGGGTAAAAGTTTATCAGTTTTGTTTCTCTTTTCAAACAACTAGCTCTTTCATGTGATCTTTTCTGTTGTTTTTTAAGTCTCTCTTTCACTTATTTCACAAAGGTTTTGGACATTGTGTTTCCCTTTTCATTTGTCTCCAGGTACTTTTTTAAATTTCTCCTTTGATTTTTTTCATTGAACAGTTTTTGTTTAGTAGCATGTTGTTTAGCTTCCACATGTTTGTGTTTCTGATGTTTTCTTTTTCTTGTAATTGATTTCAGGTTACACACGATTATGGTGAGTAAAGATGCTTGATAATGATTTCAGTCTTCTTAAATTTATTGAGATTCCTTTTATTGCCTAATATGTGATCTCTCCTGGAAAATGACCTGTATACACCTGGAGAGAATGCATGTTCTGCTGCTTTAGGATGGAATGTTCTGTGTGGATCTCTTAAGTCCATCTCCAGTGGGTCACTCAAAGCCTCTGTTTCCTTATCGATTTTCTGCTTGGATGATCTATCCATTGATGTAAGTGGGGTGTTAAAGTCCGTACTATGATATTATTGTTGGTTTCTATTGTAATGTTTATTAATAGCTGCCTAACGTATTTAGGTGGATGTCGGTTGCACAGATATTTACAATGGTTACATCTTCTTGCTGGATTAATCCCTTTATCATTATATAATACTGTTTTGTCTGACAATAAGTACTGCTACCCTGGTTGTGGTTGTTTTGTTTGTTTATTTGCATGCAATGTGTTTTTCTATCCCTTCCATCACTTTCAGTCTGTATGTTTTTAGGTCTGAAAGGAGTCTCTTGGAGGCAGTATATAAATGGGTCTTGTTTTTTTAATCCATCTGTCATCCTGTGTCTTTTGATTGGAGCATTTAGACCATTTACATATTTTTTAGAGATTTTATTTATTTGAGAGAGAGAGAGAACATGAGAGGGGAGACGGTCGGAGGGAGAAGCAGACTCCCCACAGAGCTCGGAGCTCAGTGTGGGCTCAGTCCTAGGACTCCAGGATCATGACCTGAGCTGAAGGCAGTGGCCCAACCAACTGAGCCACCCAGGCGCCCTAGACCATTTACATTTAAAGTTACTACTGACAGGGTGCCTGGTGGTTCAGTTGGTTGAGCGGCCAACTCTTGGTTTCAGCTCAGGTCATAATCTCAGGGTCGTGAGATCGAGCCCTGCATTGGGCTCCACACTCAGCACAGAGTCTGCCAGAGATACTTTCCCCCTCTCTCTCCCTCTCCACTCCTCCCCCCCATTCACATGCATGTACTTCAAGCACACACACTCTCTCTCTCTCTCTCTCTCTCTCTCTCTCTCTCTCTCTTTCTCGAATAAGTAAAATATTTAAAAGTTACTACTAATGGGGCACTTGGGTGGTTCAGTTGGTTAAGTGTCCAACTCTTGATTTCAGCTCAGGTCATGATCTCAAGGTCCTGAGATGGAGCCCCAGGTCACTTTCCCTGCTCAGCAGAGAGTCTGCTTTTCTCCCTCTGCCCCTCCTCTCCTGCACACTTGTACATGTGTGTGTGCACACATGCTCCCCCTCTCTCAAATAAACAAATAAAACTTAAAAATAAGTAAGGGTCGCCTGTGTGGCTCAGTTGGTAAAGTGCCTTCAGCTCAGGTCATGACCCCAGAGTCCTGGGATGGAGCCCCATGTCGGGCTTCCCTAATTAGTAGGGAATCTGCTTTTCCCTCTGCCCCTCACCCCTCACCCTGTTCATGCGCACACACTCTCCTTCCCTCTCAAATAAGTTAAATCTTTAGTAAATAAATAAAAGTGAAGAATAAAGTTACTGGCTGGTATGTACTTTATTGCCTTTTGTTCATTGTTGTCTGGTTGTTTTTGTAGTTCTCTGTTCCTTCTCTTTCTCTCTTCCCTTGTGATTGATGGCCTTCTGTAGTGTTGTGCTTAGGTTCCTTCCTCTTTACTTTTTGTGTATCTGTTGTAGATTTTTGATTTGTGGTTACCATAACGTTCATATATAACATTCTGAGTATATAACAGTTTATATTACGGTGATAGTATGTTAAATTTGAACACATTATAAAAGCACTACATTTTGGGGTGCCTGGGTGACTCAGTTCATTCAGCATCTGCCTTTGGCTCAGGTCATGATCCCAGGGTCCTGGGATTAAGCCTGCTTCTCCCTCTGCCTCTCCCTCTGCTTGTGTGCGTGCTCTCTCTCTGTCAAATAAATCTTTAAAAATAAATATGTACATTTTTACTCCCTTTTATGTATCTTGTACTGTTTTTGTTTTTTACACTTCTTACTTAGCATTATAAGCCATTGATCTCCTGCCTTTATTTTATGTATGTCTTTGCCAGTGAAGTTTTTCCATTTCATAATTTTCTTAGTGTAATTATGGCCTCCTTTTTTCACTAAAGAAGCCCCTTTAATATTTCTTGTGAGGCTGGTTTGGGATGGTGAACTCCTTTCACTTCTGTTTGTCTGGGAAACTCCTTATCTCTTGCGCCAGATAGAGTACTCTTGGTATAGGATTTTGCCTTTCAGTGCTTTGGATGCATCATGCCACTCTCTTATGGCCTGCAAAGTTTCTGCTGAAAAATCCGCAGATAACCGTATGGGACTTCCCTTGTATGTAGCTGTTTGCCTTTCTCTTACTGCTTTTTTTTTTTTTTTTTTAAGATTTTATTTATTTGACAGAAATACAGCTAGAGAGGGAACACAAGCAGGGGGAGTGAGAGAGGGCGAAGCAGGTTTCCCACCGAGCAGGGAGCCCAATGTGAGGCTTGATCCTGGGTCTCCAGGATCATGACCTGAGCCGAAGGCAGTCACTCAACCAACTGAGCCACCAAGGCGCCCCTCTCTTTTTTTTTTTTTTTTTTTTAAAGATTTTATTTATTTATTTGACAGAGAGAAACAGAGTGGGAACACAAGCAGGGGGAGTGAGAGAGGGAGAAGCAGGCTTCCTACCGAGCAGGAAGCCCGATGTGGGGCTCGATCCCGGGTCTCCAGGATCATGACCTGAGCCGAAGGCAGTCGCTTAACCAACTGAGCCACCCAGGCGCCCAAGGTGCCCCTCTCTTACTGCTTTTAAGATTCTCTCTTTCTCTTTCACCTTTGCCATTTTGACTATTATATGTCATGGTGTGGACCTCTATTGCTTCAGCTTGCCTGGGGCTCTCTTCCTTCCCCCCAGCTAGGTTAGGGAAGTTTTCAGCTATTATTTCTACAGATAAGTTTTCTGCCCTCTTCTCTCTCTCTCTCTTCTTCCTCTGGAATATTTGTAGTGCAGATGTTAGCACGCTTGATGCTGTCCCAAACATTCCTCCACCTAGTCTTTTTTTTTTTTTTTTTTTTTTTTTTTTTTTTTTTTTTTTTTTTTTAATTCTTTTTCTTTTTGCCTTTCAGCTTGGGTGCTTTCCATTTTCCATCTGTCTTCCAGATCACTTATTTACATCTTCTGCATCCTCTAATATGCCATTGACTCTCTAGTGTATTTTTTATTTCAGTTTTTACTGTTTTTTTTCTATAATTTCTTTTTGATGAAGTTCTTACTGAGTTCATCCACTCTTCTGTCAAGTTTGGTGAACATCTCTATGACCATTACTTTGAACTCTTTCTCGGGGGGGATCACCCACCTCCATTTCATTTAGTTCTTTTTCTAAATTTTGTCTTATTCTTTCCTTTGGAGCATAATCCTTTGTTTCCTCATTTTGCTTGACTTTCTGTGCTTGTTTCTGTGTATTAGGGAGAACGGCTACCTCTCCCAGTCTTAAAGGAGTGAGTGTGCCCTGTGTAGTCTTCATGTGCCTGGTGTCTTTGGCTGGAGCTGTAGCAGGCACACACCAGGGCTCCTAGGGCACTCCGTAGGAGTCTGGAGCTGAGAGGGGCAGGGGGTCCCAAGGTACTCCATGAAGCAGGGGTTTCCTGGGAGAACAGATGGAGAAGTGGGTGCTAGGGGGTCCCAGGATGTTCTGCGTAGCTTAAGCCCTAGTGGGAGGGCTGGAGTTTATGTGGGTACAGGCCAGGGGGTCCTGAGGTGCTCCACATGCAGAGAGCCTGGTGGGATTGCCCTAGTGGGCACAGACTCGGGGGTGGGCAACAGGTATCCTGGCAAGTTGTGTAGAGCTGAAGCAGGTGTGGGCCTGGAACGTCCCAGGGTGTTCTGCACCCATACTGGCAAGACAGCCAGAGCTGTAGCAGGCAGCATCCCACGTTCCCCAGCATGTGCGGCACTGGGTCTGCCTTGGTGGGATGGCTGGAGCTTGGGTGGGCTCGGAGGGGAGGGCCGCCTCACGGGGATGCCTGGGGCTGATGAGAACTAGGGAACTGGGGCTCACTGAGGTGTCAGGCTGTCTAAGATGGCCAGACCACGCTCCTGCCTGTGCTGTCAAGGTGGAGGGAACCATCAACAATGGTCCTCGCCAGTACCTCCCCACCTGGGAAGCATTCTACCAACTCCCCCAGCACCTGGCAGGTGCTCTGGGGTTAGTTCACCTACAGTCTAGCTGCCATTTTAAACTGCAGCTTCTTCCCATGCCCCAGGGCAGGCATATCTGCACGCAGGCTCCATAGTACCATCCCACTCCACCGCACGTGCAGCGGCAGGGCTGGGTTCCCATCCTCGCTGTGTCTCCAACTCTCCTGGCCTTCTCCACATGGTCCCTCTGCCAGGGTGGAAAGTGCCGTCAGTTCTTAGGGGGAAGCACTGTAAGTGCAGGTGCAGGTTTGGTGTGTCTGTGAGGAGGAGAGTTCAGGGTCTTCCAACGTCACCATCTTAGACCCTCTCCTTGTCCTGTCCTTATGCATTAGCAGTAATTCCCTGTATAGTGTGAATATTAGTCCCTTATTGGTTCACCTATGGTAGATCTCCTCTCTTCTTTGGAATCCTTAAGTCCTTATGTTAGGTGTAATCAAATGTGCTGATTTTTCACATTATGGGCTGTGGTTTGGGGAGTTTCAGAAGCCCTTTCTCAAGCCTAGGTGGCAAAGACATTCTACACTAGTTTTAGAAACCTGACACAGGCTTTTAATGTCTAGACTTAAATTTCTTTTACAACCTTACCGAGGGATCCAGCTCTGGTTTTCTCCATATAGTTAGCCCCTTCAAAACCAGTCCACTATTCCCTCACTGTCTTTGTGGTGCCACCTTGATCATAGATCAGGTTGGTCCATAAGGTGGAACTGTCTCTGAGATCTCTAGTCTGTGTGTCTGTTTGAGTTACCTCATGACCATAGCTTTGTGGTATGTTTTACATCTAGTCTATCAGTGGGCTGTAACAAAGTGCCACAGACTCAGTGGCTCGACAGAGCTTCACTGTCTTGCAGTCTTGAGGCCAGGAGTCTGCAGTTGGGTGTTGCCGCAGGGCTCTGGAGAAGACCATAGCGTCCCTGTTGCCTTGCTTGTGGTTGCTGGTCACTTTGGCGATCCTTCACTTGGCGTGCTCCCAGTGTGCATGACTGTGTCCAGATTTCCTCTTTTGATAAGGACACAAGTGATACTGGATTAAGGGCCCATCCTACTCCACCTTGACCTCATCTTAACTAATTATGTCTGCAACGGCCCACTCCCCAAATAAGGTCACGTTGTGTGATACTAGGGGCTATGACTTCCACATAGGGACTTGGAAGGGATGGAACTCAATCCATTACAGAAGTCAGGCCTGCCCTCCTTGCCCCCTGTTTTTTCCCCTCTTTTTAAGATTGACTTATCTATTTGTAAACTTTGATTCTTGATAAAAATTTTAGAACAGTTTATAAAGTTCTTTTTAGAAATCCAGCTGAAGGGCGCTTGGTGGCTCAGTTTGTTGTGCATCTGATTCTTGGTTTCGGCTCAGATCGTGGTCTCAGGGTCACTCAGGATAGAGTCCCACACTTGGTGGGGAGTCTGCTTGGCATTCTCTCTCTCCCTGTGCTTCATCCCACTTGCACATGCACGCTCTCGCTCTCTAAAATAAATAGAGACTGAAAAAAAAAGGTTTGGGGCACTGGGGTGGCTCAGTGGGTTAAAGCCTCTGCTTTCGGCTCAGGTCATGATCTCAGGGTTCTGGGATCGAGGCCCGCATCGGGCTCTCTGCTCAGCAGGGAACCTGCTTCCTCCTCTCTCGCTGCCTGCCTCTCTGCCAACTTGTGATCTCTCTTATCAAGTAAATAAATAAAATCTTTTTTAAAAAAGGTGGTTTTTTTTGTTTGTTTGTTTTTTAGAATTTTTTTTTTTTTAAGATTTTATTTCTTTGACAGAAATACAGCCGGAGAGGGAACACAAGCAGGGGGAATGAGAGAGGAAGAAGCAGGCCTCCTGCTGAGCAAGGAGCTCGATGCGGGGCTCGATCCCAGATCTCCGGAATCATGACCTGAGCCGAAGGCAGTCGCTTAACCAACTGAGCCACCTAGGCGCACCCCCAAAAAAGTTTTAATAAAAATAAAAACCCAGCTGAACCAAGCTGGGATCAGGCCCCAGTCAGGGGTGCTATGAACGGGGGGAGCAGGCAGGACTGGAGCACAAGCCAGGATCAAGTGGCAAGTTCCAGGCTAAATTTATTTTTTAAAAAAATCCCAACTGAATTTCATAAATGGGTGTTACATTAGATTTATAGGTTAACTTGAGAAAAAATTGACCTCCATAGTGTATAAAGTCATTCCATCCAAGAGCATGGGGTAGATTTTCATTTAGTCAGAAAATTCTTTTTTGTCCTTTGTAGTGGGTAAGAATGTTGCATTTTCTCCGGGTGAGCTCCTGGATTGTAGCCCTTGTTGCTCATGTGACTTGTGCCTTATTTTGGCTACATCATCTGGTTAGGTCTTACTGACATATAAAAGAGCTTGTGTGTTTGCAGGGTTGATCTTCTGTTAGCAGCCTTGCACTCCACCGGAGGCTGACAGTTTCTCACTTGATCCTGTTGGCTTTAGGTGTAATTGATCATATCATTAGGATATAAGAGTTTAATCTCTTTACCCTAAATTTTTGTTTCTTAGAGCATTGGCCAGGCTTTTCCAAAACTACATTACACAGTAACAGTGAGCAAACTTGTCCTGCTTTTAAAATGATTGCATGTAAGAGTTTCTCCATTAGTTATAAAGCTTGCTAGATGTTTACTATGTGATCCTCAGTGAGTTAAGAAAGATAATTTCTGGGGCGCCTGGGTGGCTCAATGGGTTAAAACCTCTGCCTTCGGCTCAGGTCATGATCTCAGGGTCCTGGGATCGAGGCCCACATCTCTCTGCTCATCAGGGAGCCAGCTTCCTCCTCTCTCTCTGACTACTTGTGATCTCTCTCTCTGTGTCAAATAAATAAATAAAACCTTTTAAAAAAAAAAGATAATTTCTGTTTCTTGTTTGTTAAGATTTTATTTATTTGAGAAAAAGAAATAGCACAAGCATGGGGAATGGCAGAGGGATAGGGACAAGCAGGCTCGCCGATGAGCGGGAAACCCCATGCAGGGCTCCATCCCAGGACCCTGGAATCGTGACCTGAGCCGAAGGCAGATGCTTAACCGACTGAGCCACTCAAGCACCACTACTGTATCTATTCTGATAATCATATTTTTCCCTTTATTTGTGTTGTAATTTATATTGATTAACATTCCCAGAACCCTACATGATTATGACATATTTAAATATACTCTTGATGCCATTACTAATATTTTTTTTTAAGATTTTTTATTTATTTGAGAGAGAGAAACACAGCCAGAGAGGGAACGCAAGCAGGGGGAGTGAGAGAGGGAGAAGCAGGCTTCCCGCCGAGCAGGGAGCCCAATGTGGGGCTCGATCCCTGGTCTCCAGGATCATGACCTGAGCCGAAGGCAGTCGCTCAACCAACTGAGCCACCCAGGCACCCCATTACTAATATTTTATATATAATACATGTGTTTATATTTGAGATGGACCTCTAGTTACCTTTCCTCTTACTGACCTCATTTGCCTTCAGAATCAAAGGTGACCTGGCACTGTGAGCTTTCAAGCCTTTTCGAAGCTCTCTTTCTCTGGAGTAATTCATACAAGGTAGCAAGGGTCTATTCTCAAAAAGTTTTGAGGGAGGGTCTATTCTCAAAAAGTTTTGTTGTTAATGTCTAATTGTATCACATTAAAGTCCAAGAATACATAATCTTGGGAATTTATTAGGACTTCCTTCTGTCTTCAGCCCTTCTGTATCCTTTTCTTTTAAAAGTGTCTCTTGTAGGGGCGCCTGGGTGGCTCAGTTGGTTGAGTGACTGCCTTCGGCTCAGGTTATGATCCCGGAGACCCGGAATCGAGCCCCCGCATCGGGCTCCCTGCTCGGCGGGAAGCCTGCTTCTCCCTCTCCCACTCCCCTCTCTCGCTCGTGTTCCCTCTCTCGCTGTGTTTCTCTCTGTCAAATAAATAAATAAATAAAATCTTTTTAAAAAATAAATAAATAAAAGCATCTCTTATAGACACACAGGAATATGGTGCTTTTTGCCCCGCCTGGTCCCTCAGTCCCTGCTCTGATTCAAAGCCCAGAGTCAGAAGTCACATTGTAGTCGCAGCTGTGAACATGCTGCCCCACTCATGCATGTTAGTCTCCACCCCGGCACTCTCTCTGAGCCTCCCTGCCAGCCGGAGAACTCCCATGTGCGCTGGGCACGTGGGAACAGCTCAGTGACATGGTCAGATCCTGCTCTGAAGTTCCTTTTGAAAGGAACATGAACCTTTTGTATAGGAAAGCTCACTACTTCTTTCTGCGCCTTTCTTTCTGTTGGTGAAGCTGGGCGCTTCAATCCCGTTTGTCTTCCAGGGCTGTGGGGAAGAGCAGCAATTAATGAAATGCTCCTAAAAATGCTAGGAAAATACAGGGTGAAATCGAACCCGCTCTTAATCCTAAGCAGGCATGGTGATGAAGGAGTGGCAGCATGTGACCCCTCTCCCTTGCCTTGGCAGAATACAGAGAGCAGTTTACAGCAGAAGAATGAAGTCATCACATCTTTTGAAGAAAAAAACAACCAAGTTATGTCCAGCATGAAACAGATGGAAGAAAGGTAATCACTCCCCCTGGCAGATACTCCCTGGAAGGTGGGGACATTCTCTGGACCTGGAGTCTCTCTCAGAAATACAGACACCTTGGGATGATGGTCCCTTTTGGATCCTAGTCTTGCTGATTCCAAGCCCTAAGTGTGCATTCCCTCAGTCAATCAACTTTTGGGTGTCTGTGTCATATCGTATTCTCAGGGGGTCAGACCGATGCAGTGAGCACCTTATCACGGTCACATTTCCACACCAGTCAGTAGTGGATCACAAGCGAGTCTGAAAACAGACTCACACAAATATGGCAACTGATTTTCTTACAAAGGTCCAAAGGCAGTTCAGTGGAACAAAGGAAGTCTTTTTCCTTTTTCTTTTTTTTTTTTTTAAGATTTTATTTATTTGACAGAGAAAGAGAGAGATCACAAGTAGGCAGAGAGAGAGGAGGAAGCAGGCTCCCTGCTGAGCAGAGAGCCTGATGCGAGCCTCGATCCCAGGACCCTGAGATCATGACTGGAGCTGAAGGCAGAGGCTTTAACCCACTGAGCCACCCAGGCACCGGGAAGTCTTTTTAATAAATGGTGTTGGAACAATCAGACCTTCTTAAGCGGGAAAAAAAAAAGGAATCTCACTCTTTACCTCATGTCTTATACAAAAATTAACTGGAAATGGATAAGTCTAAATGGAAAACTTGAAACTTCTTTTAGAAGAAAATATAAGAGAAAATCTGTGTGGCCTTGGGTTAGTCAAAGAGATCTTAGACATGACAGGAAAGCCTGGGGTCCATGGGAGAAAAATTTGATTTGGGAGGGTACAGCCACTCTGGAGAACAGTCTCTGAAAATAAAGCTAGACGTCCTCTTAACATATGACCCCACAATCCCTCTCCTGGGTGTGTGCCCGAGAGAAGCGAAGGCTAATGTTCACACAGACACCCGTACACAGAAATTTATAGCAGGTCTCTTCACAGAATTGCCAAAACTAGAAGCAAATCAGATGTCTTTCATCAGATCGGGTGAAGGAGAAACAACCTGGCACCCCGTACCATGAAATAGTACTCGGCCAGCGGGAGGAACGAGCCGCTGACACACAAACCATCTCAGAGACTGCCGAGCAAAAGAAGGCAGGCTCAGGAGGTTACACGAGTAATTCCATTTCTAGGACATTCTCCGAAAGACAAAGCCATGGTATCAAAGCAGTGGTTGCCGGGGTGTAGGGGTGACTCCAGAGGGCTGTACAGGGGAGCTTTCCCAGGTGACGGCGCTGTTCCGTCTCCTGATTGCCCCTAATCGCCACGACAGTTACACGAGCCTATACGTGTGCTAAAAATTCTGGGAACAGTTTTACTGTGTGTGTACTTAAAACCCCAGCCACAAGAATGTGAACAGATAGGGGCGCCTAGGTGGCTCAGTTGGTTAAGTGACTGCCTTCAGCTCAGGTCATGATCCCAGAGACCCAGGATCGAGTCCCACATCAGGCTCCCTGCTCGGCGGGAAGCCTGCTTTTCCCTCTCTCACTCCCCCTGCTTGTGTTCCCTCTCTGGCTGTGTTTCTCTCTGTCAAATAAATAAAATCTTAAAAAAAAAAAAAGAATGTGAACAGATGCCGCCCTCAGTCTTGAGGGTAGCTCCTTTCTCCCGCAGACCTTGTTCTTTGGGTGCAGGTTGCAGCTCTCAGAGAGGGCGCGGCGCGGGGCGGAGGAGCGGAGCCACAAGCTGCAGCAGGAGCTGGGCAGCCGGATGAGCGCGCTGCAGGAGCAGCTCTCCCAACTGCATGAGCAGTGGTAGGTGGGGCCGGGCAGCTCCAGACTGGGCGATTGGGCACAGGCAGTGTCCTTTCTGAGTTTACCCCTACAAGGCTGGAATCAGGATGTGTCTCTGGCCCCTAGATGAGAAATGCCACTGTCTCCCTTTCCCAAGTGGGAGTAATGGTTCAGAGGGTTTGGGACTGTCCCAGGGCCACTCAGCTGGTGAGAGGAGGAGTGCGGTAGCTTTCTCCTGCCCCCACCCACTGTCCTCCAGCATGAGCTGGCTCTGGGTTGGAAAAAACAGAAGACGTTTTGCAGTCTCTCTCCTCAGGTCTCTGCCTCGCTAGAGGATCCCACTCGTGTGGTCCTAAGTGTTTTGAGGCTTTTTTCCTTTATGTTGGCTCACATGCTGTCAAGTGCATGCCCATCCTGCTTCCCCGGTGGGATCCCAGTCTTCCCTCTGGAGGGGTAGGTGGCCCTGCCACAGAGGGAGCCTGGGTTCCCTCCTCTGGTGATGGGTTTAGGTACACGTGTGGCACTTCTGATTCCTGTTAATTCCCTATTTCCTGTGCCGAGAACTGGGTTGGACATTGTGCATTTTCCATGCACCTCCCTCCCTGAGACTAACTTAAGTTCATTTGGGGAAAACAGCTCGAGTCTAGAGAAAGAGTTGAAATCAGAAAAAGAGCAGAGACAGGCTCTTCAGCGAGAAGTACAACAGGAGAAGGACACTTCCTCTCTACTTCGAGCAGAGCTGCAGCAAGTGGAAGGATTAAAAAAGGTAAGTTCCCAGAGAGGGAAAGAGCTGCTGGCGTCTCCAAGGGCCCCCACCCTACGAAGCCCCCCCCGGCACAGTCAGAGCTGCCCCCTAGAGCCTCTGCTCGAGGCAGCTGGTGCCAGCACACCAGCCCCTCAGGGAGCAGTGCAGTGGGGAGAATAAAACAGATAAGCCGCAGTGGCGGCAGTGGTCGGGGAAGCATGCCAGAGAGGCCAGCTCGGCGGACGAGCAAGGGCCAGTCATGCAGGGAGGCAAGCAAAGGATGGCTCAGACAGCAGGAAGTGTGAGGGTCTGTCACAGTGAGGGAGTGGAGAGTGGGGCCATGAGGCCGAGTAGTGGCACGTGGATGAAGGAGGAATTGCCTCGGGTGTGGGCAGACCAATCGCGGACCCCCAAAGCCATGTAATGGAATTTGGATCTTCTCCGGAGTGCAGTAGGAAGTTAGTGGGTCCAGTTAGTTTTAGGACAGTCACCAGCTCATGTGTGGGAACAGGGGTGGGGCTTGGAAGAGAGGAAACAGCAAGCATGAACACTTTCCAACGAGTGCCAGTCCACACCTGCCCCCAGAGCAGCTTGGCCATTCTGCCCAGGGTCAGGTATCCTGGTTCCCCAGAACCATCTGGTCCTGGTCCCAGGCCACCCCTGGGAAGCCAAGCAAACCAGAACCCACCCTATCCCCTAGACGAGACCCGAGTCTCATCTCTCCCTGGAGTCACCTTGGTCCTCTGGGGAAGGCGAGGCCTGGAACCTGTGGCAAAGCTTCAGAGATTGCAAGGAGATTGGGGGCCCAGAGTAGCATCTTGGTCTGCTTGCAGAACTAGGCCTCCCGGCAAACTCAGGCAGACTGCGAGGTTCCCCCCACAATAAAACCCCCATCCTGGCCTTCATCAGCCTCGTGCATTCCATCTTGGGAAGTTTAGACCAGCCCTTTCCAAAAATAACTTTGCATAAGGCTCATCTGTGTGCATTTTGAGGCAGTTCTCTGTTTACACAGCCTTTTTTTTTTTTTTTTAGATTTTTTTATTTATTTGACAGAGAGAAACATAGCCAGAGAGGGAACACAAGCAGGGGGAGTGAGAGGGAGAAGCAGGCTTCCTGCCGAGCAGGGAGCCCGATGTGGGACTTGAACCCGGGTCTCCAGGATCATGACCTGAGCCAAAGGCAGTCGCTTAACCAACTGAGCCACCCAGGCACCCCTACACAGCCTTTTAATAGCAACTCAGATGGGCAAGGGTTTGGTCGCCTCGTGCTGGTGCCTGCTTCGTAGCTGTTCTCTGGTCCCATGTCACTGTCTGTACTGCAGGTGCGCGTTCTGGAGTAATTTATGAAATAACCCCAGCGCAAATGATAGTAACACAACAGAACTGCTTTTCGCTCTTGAAAAACATTCTGACCTGCTTGTCATTGCACTTACATGAGTGTGTCAGACCTCTGGTTGGTCCATTTCAGGAGCTGCGGGAGCTCCAGGACGAGAAGGCAGAGTTGCAGAAGGTTTGTGACGAGCAGGAACAAGCCCTCCAGGAAATGGGCCTGCACCTCAGCCAGTAAGAAGCCCGCCCCCCTCCCCTGCCACTGGCACCGGGACCACTGCGCCTCCCCCTGCCCCGGAGTCACACCAGGCTGCCTACCGGGCCCCAAAACAAGTTCTGCTCTCCAGGGATGGGGGTGTCAGTCAGGAGGCTGGCTTGGTGTTCGAGGGCAGCCCCTCAGGAAGTCAGGCCTCAGAGACATAGCACCAGTTAAACTAATGTATTAGGAAGTCCTTCTAGTGAGCCCTCCTGTTCACTAGCTCAGCCTCTAGGTCCTCGGTGAGCCAGGGGGACGGCGGCGGGGTGCTCACTGGGCCCGCAGTCAGACCAGGGGGTCTTATACCTACTGTAGCAGAAATAGTCACCACCTCCCTTTCTGGCTATTGGCATCCACCAGCATCTGTCTGTCCTGCTGGGTGCTGCTGAAGGAGCACAGACCTTGGTCCTTGTCTCTCCTTTGACCTGACAGCCCTCCTCCCTGGGGTTCCCATCCCACCAGGTTGCTCTGGCTGGTTCGATGGGTCACACTACGTTTTGTAGAATTTGTTTATTTGTGTGATGTTTGCATTTTCAAAGCCACTGGGGAGTTGTATTCTCCATAGGAGTCGAGTCCTGGTTGCAGAGGGATAGAAAACCAACTCAGACTGTCTCAAGGCAAAAAAGCCATCCAGACTTAGTGTCTTCCTCCTCCTCTGCCATCCTGTCTGCTGCTCCCTCACCGGTGGCTCTGGCCCCCAGCAGAGCCCTGTTCTGGCTTCTGCCCCAAGCACGGTGACCGGAGAGATGGGGGCCCCAGGGGAGCCCATGACCAGAAGAGGTCCTGAGACAGAGACCGACAGAGAAGCAGCTAGAAACACACTGACTGCAGCACATGTATCAGTCAGGCTGTGCTGGGGCTGTTGTGTCGAGGAAGCGTGATGGGGGCAGGGATCCATTCCTTGGTGCTTCTTCCCTGCCTCTCTCTTCCCTCCATCTTGCAAGCTGACACCAGGTGAGTAAGGACAGGGCTCTCAGATCCCTCCACCAGCTAGATGCAGCTACCGGGTTTCTCTGTCTTGGCACTGTCCGGATCCTTCCCAGGTTGTTTCCCAGAGACCTGATTGCACCTTCACGTTGCCATCTACACCTGGGCTCCTCCAGTGTCTCCCCCTGGGCAGCTTCTGGTCCTATCTTGAAGCTGCTCAGGGCGAACCAAAGGCCCCGGTGTTCCGTTTTCCATGACTCCCCTAGAAGTCTTGTCTGGGTCTCAGAGCCCTGCCACTTTGATCCTTTGGTTGATCCAGTGCCCATTGAGGCTAACATATGCATAGTCTGCAATTACAAATACATACCATTCGTTTTTCTCTGGTTTAATTCTGCCAGTGTAGAACATTCTCAGGCCTGTATTCTATGTGGACAAGGAATTGTTCTTCCCCTTACAAGGACAGAGGAAGAACAAGTGAGCCTGTCCTTGGAGCAGGAGTGTTCTAGGAATGGGCAGCAGGAAAGGGCCCGGGGGAGCCCTGCAGGTTCAGGTGCCTGCCATGAGGGAGCAACCTCTGCAGCCCCTTCAGGCATATGTCCCACACAGGAGTGGTGGCCCGGAGAAGCCAGGGAACCTGATTTCTAGGAAATTATTCCCAGTTTTTAAAGATTTACTTACTTGACCAGAAGAGAGGGAACACAAGCAGAAGAAGCAGACTCTCCACTGAGCAGGGAGTCTGACAGGGGCTTGATCCTGGGACTCCAGGATCATGACCTGAGCTGAAGGCAGATGCTTGCTTGCTTCATGACTGAGCCACCCAGGTACCCCTCCCAATTTTTTTTTTAAAGATTTTATTTATTTATTTGACAGATCACAAATAGGCAGAGAGGCAGAGAGAGAGAGAGGAAGCAGGCTCCCTGCTGAGCAGATTCGGGCCTCGATCCCAGGGTCCTGAGATCATGACCTGAGCTGAAGGCAGAGGCTTTAACCCACTGAGCCACCCAGGTGCCCCTCCCAATTTTTAAATGATTGCAACTACTTCAAAGTTTGCTTAAACCATGCGGCCCCACAGTCTGTTTTGGGACTATGTTTGGTCCACAGGCTCCGCCTCAGAGCACAGCAGACTTGAGCCAACATGATGAGGTGACTCTGGGATGGTAAAAGGTATAAAGCATGCTCTGGAACAACTCCTGTATGGGGCTACTCTGTCCTATTCCCTGTCACCCTCCCAAGCCAGACAGGCGGTGGCTGTGGGCTTGCTGAGTTTGAGAGCCTTTCACAGCTATAAATCATCTTTTTTGGGGCACCTGGGTGGCTCAGTTGCTTAAGGCACTGCCTTCGGCTCAGGTGATGATCCCCAAGTCCTGAGATCAAGTCCCGCATCGGGCTCCAAGCCCCGTGGGGAGTCTGCTTCTCCCTCTGACCTTCTCCCCTCTCATGTGCTCTCTCACTCTCAAATGAATAAATAAAATCTTTTAAATCATCTCTTTTTTTAAGGTCTAAGCTCAAGATGGAAGACATCAAAGAAGTAAACAAGGCGCTGAAGGTACTGGATTATTACCACTCTTAGCTTCAGAATCCCCGCCCCCGGCGTAGGGAGCTCACACTTAATGCCTTGGGTGCCCAGGTTCTCCAGAGTCAGGTGTGTGACCCAGGGACATTGTGACACTAACAGGGCCCAGCTGGGAACCTTGGTGCTGATTCCGGTCCCTCAGCTCTAGTTCGACAGTAGGCCTAGGTCACAGGTGCCCAAATGAAGGGAGCAAAATGTGGCTGAAAGAAACCCAGGGATTTTTAAACCCAGGGGAAGCATGATACCTCTCCCTGTACATGATGAGGGGCCCGAGGCCACCCTGAGCCAGTCTGTGAGGATGCTTGCCACCTAGGGAGAGTGGGAATGCATGGACCAGGTGACCTGGTGAGGGCGCCCAGCTGGCCAGCTGGGGGTACAGATGGTAGAGAAGGCAGTTTAGAGAGGAAGAGGTGGCCCACTTGTGACAGGCAAGTCCACACTCCACCAGATCTAAGACCCTAGGGCCCGCCCAGTTGGGAACGGTGCTCAAGGCGGCCTGGATGTGAACTTGTGGCACTCACTTCCCCTCCCTTATACCTGGAAAGCTCCTTGAACAGAACCGCTGTGAGCAGCAGGTTTTCCACCCCTGCCCTGCCCAGATGTGTCAGACAGCCAGCAGCACCACAGAGACATGCTGTTGATGTGTGCTGCAGCTCCTAAAGTCACTCTGTCACTGGGAAGGGGATGGCCACCAGATGCAAAGGAGTCAGGGAAGCTCATCAGGCCTTTGGCCCCTTTGAGCACCCAGTTCCTCTGGCTAAGTAAATGGCACATTATCATCGTCCTTTAGAAAGATCTCCAGAAAGACAGCTTTTAAGCTTTGGGTCCCACCTCCCCAGATTGTGCTGAGGGTTGAGGGCTTAGCATGGGCCTTAGACCAGGGCCTCCCAGTCCTTTTCTCACCCCCTACCCCCCCACCCCGCCTCCAGTCTGCAGCACCAGAGCTCTGGCCTCTAAAAAGGCCATGATGGCATGCAGTCAGGACATAGTTACGGGTCCGTCAAGAGCCAAGCCAGAAAATGGGATTCTGTTGTGGTCTTTCCTCCTCAGGGCCATACCTGGCTGAAGGATGATGAAGCCACGCACTGTAAGCAGTGTGAGAAGGAGTTCTCCATTTCCCGGAGGAAGGTATGTGGGGTGGCCCTGTAACAGCTCCCACAGGGGCTCCCCTTCCCCCCATTTCCGTGGGACCGGGGCCACCTCATGGCCATGGCACTTGCTGGTGTGCTGGCCCACACAGAGGCTTCCCAGCTTGTCACCACCCATCCTCTCAAGGGTTGGCAGATTTCATTGGGAGTTGGGGCTGGCTACTCATGTACAGAACGTGAAAGTTCACTATCAGCAACAAGACCAAAATCTAGTTAAATTAGGTAAAAACAATCCCAAGAGAACCTGTGGTTGGCGGGTCTTGGGACAGGCATCCACGTGCACCTGCAGCTCACTGGTGACCTGGGTAGGACCCGTGCCCCAGGGCCTCTCTGCCTTCCAGTTCCAGAGCAGGAGGTTCTCCACATGGCCTTTGATCCAACGTTGGGGCTTTGATGGACCAGCTGGGCTGGACACGGATCCTCCTAGCAAAACTGGAAACCTGTACAGCCCGCAAACTACCCCACCCCCCACCATGTGGCTGTGCATTCTCCCCTGGCCCCATGTCATCAAGGTCTCTACGGGAAAGAAAGAAAATTCCCCAATCCTGTTCCCTGCCTCACAGGAGGTGCAGAGGTGGAAACCGCTCTCCCGAGACTGCCTGTGAGATCAGGCTCATGCCTGAGGCCTGCTGGAGGGTTGGGGCGCCTCACGGTCCCCTGCACCTGAATGGCCTGGCCAGGGTCCCCGCCTGATGGAGGCAGGCCCGTGGGCAGAAACTACATGGATGCTTGTCTCCACCATGCCCAAGGTTTCCGAAGTGCTGCACCAAGCCAGCCTCTCCTGGCTGTGGAAACCTTGTGTTTCCAGCAGGCACAGGGATGACAGGGAGTGAAGCGGGGCTCCTTACATAGCAGCTCCAGTAAGACGCATTGTAGCACCCAAGTCCTCCAAGCACACACCCTCCACCCACCCACCCCACCCCCGATCTTAGAGGACCCCACACGGAGCAGCTGAGGTCTACATCAGCCCCTCCTGGTGGACACCAGCTTCCGGGGGAGGGATTCTAGGGCATTAGGCGACCTTAGAGGCACCCGGCCTACCCTGACCACCCACCTCGTGTCCTCCAGCACCACTGCCGCCATTGTGGCCACATCTTCTGCAACACGTGCTCCAGCAACGAGCTGGCCCTGCCCTCCTACCCCAGGCCCGTGCGTGTCTGCGACAGCTGCCACACCCTGCTCCTGCAGCGCTGCTCCTCCTCCACTGGCTCCTGAGCCCCCCCGAGGGCCTAGCAAATCTGCTTCCCCAGGAACTCAGGGGAAGGACTCCGCTACTCATGGGCAGGCACGCACCTTTCCAGAGCGTGGTAACAAGACTCTTCCTTCTCCCTTGGCCGCAGCACCAGCTTTGGCTCCGTGATTTTGCTACTGTCATTTTTCACTTTTCACACAATTGAGCAGTCTTCCAGCTGTTGTACTAGCGTAGTGAGCACCCCGGTCCCCTCCCTGACACTGTGCCTTCCCTGCTTCCAAGGCCCTGTCACACCCTTGTGAATACACCTCTAGAACTGCAATAAAATCCTTTTATTTTTCACCCTGGTGCAGAAAATGTCAGCATCACAGGCACTGGCCTCTGCAGGAAGCCTCAGAGCCACGGGCCATTACCTCCACCAGCAGGTAGAGGAAGTGACCTTTCCCCCATTGCCAAAGCTCAGATGTTCCTTTATGGCACAGGGAGTTGACCCAGGGGATGACAGAGCTTCATCTAGCAGACTCCAGATGGAGACCCCGGTGGGAAGCACCTGTAGGGCAGCCATCTTTTAATTTCCCAAGCAGTGCTAGGACAGGTGCTGTTGGTCGGCTGTGAAAAGACCACGCGCATGTTCACTCCCACCCAACAGAGGTTCAGGTTTCAAACATTAAGGTGAAGGAACCAAAGCTAGTGCCGTAATGCTGTCCAGACTAGTCTGTCCACGGAGCCCTTGGTGGACTCCCCTTTTTCACTGCCCATGCCCTGCCCCCTTGTCCCCTGGCCTGCTTAGGGGCTGGACTCCCTGGCTTGCTACTTTGTGGGTTCCGATCCCACAGTCTGGCTCAGGGAGGTTAGGTCTCAGGATCTGCGGGCCCAGCTCCAAAGTCATGTTCCTTCCAGGCTGCAGGTTTTCACATCGTATCAGAACATCGCATTAAAAACAGTTGCTAGGGCGGCTGCCAGGGTGCCTCCTCCCCCAGTCACTTCCTCTAAGCAGCTTTTTAAATCTCGTACAGGACCCAGCTTTTCCAAAAACCGTTATGTCCTGCTACACTGCCCCCAGCTGGTCTAGCAGTAGAAATCAGTACCTTGTTTTCAATGCACCCAATTTGGACTCCGACTTGCTGGGGAGCCTTAGGCATGTCGCTTCACCTCTGGGCCTTAGCGCTCATCTGCACACACAGAAAAGGAAGCAGGAAATATCGGACTCCTAGACCGCTGGGACAACTCAGTGAGTAGGATGATCCCACCACCACGAGACCCTCAGTGCTATTTCCCTGTATCATAACCAATTTGCTTCTCCTCACTCCTTTCCCCACCCACAAGCAACAGATGCCTGACAGGCATTATTTCACAGGATCCCTCTGCCCCAAGTCACCAAATATTTAGCTGCTTGAGACAGAACTTTCCTCCTCACACATCAGACATGCCCCTGGACTCTGGCACCTTTGGCCTGTGGTCTGGCAGCCTTCCTGACCCAGGCAACCAGGGACCACAGACAGCCAAGGGCAGTGCACTCAAGCTGACACGCACAGGTCCGTTACCCAGGGCTGAGGAACACCAACTCCCAACAGCATCTGGAGGTTCTGGTGGTCTCAACTAACAAGTGCCCGGGTGGTTCTGAGGCAGGTCGATGGAGCACGAGGTCCCAATGGACCAGGATGGCCCAAGATTCACTTTGCAGAAACCAGATGGTTCTGCACTCACTTAACCTTCTTCCCGGCGTCTCTAGTTACAGCCCCTTCTCTTCCTCCAACAGGCCTTTTCTCAACACAGATGTTCCTTAGCTAAAACAAGGTAGCTGAAGGAACCAGGGAAGGGACCCTGCTGGGGCCTTCTCAACACATGTGGGTTCCACAGAATGAACCCCTCCAAGATCCCAGACACAAGTCTAGATCAAGAACACAGCTGAAGATCAAACACTCAGATATGCCTTCCCCAAAAATGACCGCTCTACACCAGAAGACCAGCAAGAGGACACAGGCACATTCCATACCCCACCCAGACTGCAGAACTTCCCCTCCACCACGTGGGAGAGCAGCAGCCAGCAGGGGTGTGCCCAGTCTGCATGGACCCCTTGGTGTAGTTTGTATGATGCTGCAGCCTACAGACGCTTAGAAACCTCACCCAAGATGAAAGGAGAGAATCTTCAGCACTGCCACAGCAAGTGAAAATGGCTTCAGATCCTCAATACAGCTTAAGCTTCTTTAGTGGAAGTTATCTACTGAAGGGACTTTGCAGACAACACCCTGAAAGGTGCTCAATGCCAGCTACGGTTAGCAGAGCTCTACCAAAACAAACGGATTTCAATTACTGAATTAAACTATTCCTTCTTGCTCAGAAATGCAACTTGGTATTCTACCCCAGACATTGTAAGGAATGAATTCGGCTCCCACTGGACCTGATCTTTAGTAATCAAACAAAGCCATTTGAGAGCCATTTATCAGCTAGCTTCTTCTAGAACCCTCCCCCAAGCCCCATGTAAGCAAAACTTCAAAGAGGCCACCAGAGTGGGAAGGGCAGCTCAGTGGGTTCCCCCCACCCCCCCACCTCTGGCACTGCCTTGTCAGCCATGCCTGCCGCGGGCCTCTGGGGGACATGCAGATCATGCAGAGTAGTGACACCTCTCCCTGGGTTTTGTGCAAGCGTTTAGCAAGTCAAGGGCTGTTCAATTAGGGCCAGTGCAGCCAGGCCAAACACGCAGCCCTTCCACCAGGGCCCCCAAAAGCTACATTTACCTTCAGTCGCACTGGAGGGAGGAGCTGGCCGACATCTACACAATAGCCTCGGCTGCCGAGCCTCTCTGCCACAGCCAGAGACGTGTGCCACTGTCACCTACGCCCCAGGCAGGAAGAGAGCACCAAGAAACAGTCCACATGACACTGAGGCACAGACAAGACAAAGTGCAGTTTTTAAAAGGAAGATTTATTTGACAATTTCACTTAGCGCAATACACCTAAAAGGAAATCACGATACAAGGAAAGGTTTAAATCAAGGCCTTAGAATTTCATACAAACACCAAGACCAAAATCCTAACGTATGGTGTTGCGTCTCAAAGTCCCCCCATTAACTTAAAAAAAAAAAGCTTCAACTTACGTGCCTTAGAGGTTATTAAATGAAACTAGAATTAACAAACATGCCAAATGTGTTCACTTTTAATTGTAGACACAGCTCCTATATTGAGTTTTACAAAAAAAGCATGTCTTTCAACATGCATCCCAACAGTGTCCAATGTAATGTGGTAGAAGAGCAACATTTAACATAATTCAACTGCTTTAACCTAAATACACTTGCTGCTTAAGTACATCCTACAATAGAACTAGAGAAAAGCTGAAAATTGTTTAACAGTTATAGTCTATTCAGTTGTTACATCCTAGATGAATGTTTTGTGTTCAAAAATACTGAACCTTAAGTCTTTAAAACAATCCTGATTTCCACTTAGAGTAACCATCAATCACAAGCTTGTATTGCAAAACTGTTAAACATTTTTTCTTTAAAAAAAAAACGGTGACCAAGAGTCAGTGTTCAGGATCAGTTACATTCCCCATCCACCACTCATACTGGACATGCTAGACATCCCTCCCATTCCGTTCACGCCCATAGATGCTCGGCTTCCACTACTGTAGTAGCTGCTGTTCACTGCTCCTTGGCTGCCTGCAGAGAGAGCGATGTGACAAGTCAGCAGAATCATCAGATCATCAGTCAAATAAAATACAGCATTCCAAGAAAAAGTTTAAAAAGTATACGAGTACAAATGGCTGCTGTCCAAGTGGCGAGAAGCATGTTTGGGAAAGGGGACTCCCGACTCCAAACAAGTCTCAATTAACCCCTTTTCTCTGCAGTACCAACTTGCCAGACTCTTGTGCTACCATTTAATTGGATGCTTCAGGATCAACATAGAAAATTAAGTTTAAAGGAAAACTAGTGTTTTTCAAAAATTGCAAAAATTACTTCATGTTGTTTTTAAAGCTAAGCAAGGCATTTAAAAAAAATTTACCATAAACATTCACAATGTGTCCATTGAATGGCATATATGAATAGGGAGGACAGGGGCAGTCTCTTGCTTTTCCTATTCATAGTGGGCAGGAAGTGAGACGACAAAAGTTGGGACTAAAGGCAACTCACTGTGCCCAAAATGGCAGCCTCCATGGAGTTAAGTCAGAGCCACTGACTGCTATAGAAATAGTGTTATTACAACATATCAGTATTTGCTATTGGGAATTTAAATTATATTTTTTGAGAAAATATTTACCTATGCAATGTTTGATTGAAAATCACTGGAGTTTTCCTGTAAAACTTGGTCTGCAAAAGGATTTTGTAGGGTAAGACTATAATACCAAAATCACCATTCTTTAGACCAATTGAAAAAAAATAAAAATAAAAGCAATCCTAGGATAAAACTGACTAGTAAATATGGTCCCTAAACCCAACCACCACTCCACTATTTAAAATTCTCCCTCCATCTAAAATGAATTTAATGCTAACCAAAAGGCAGAAAAAAAAAAATCAACAGCTTAATTTTTTAATAAATGGAGGCAGATGTTTTCTGGCTCGACATTATTCTAAGTAGCAATGACTAGTTTTAATAATTATGGAACACTTCCCCCACCCAATGATTGGTTCTGGAAATTAAGCTATTAAAAGCAAATTCCATTTGGATCAAAAGCAAATATTAACCCAGTTTTGCAAAAAGGAGCCTGCATATTCCCCCAACTAAAGAAACTTGCCTAAAACTTATTTCAAGTACATAAAAAAACACACTTACCATATCCACTCATGCTGCTCTGCCCTCCATAGCCGCCTCCATAACCACCACTCAGCTGCTGACTGGCTGGGCCTCCGTAACTGGACTGGTTTGCTGTTAAGTTAGGAGAACATTAGGATCTTGTTCCATATGTAATGTGGTACCTGGTGGTACCCGGCTTGTAATTCTAAATCTATGACTTTCCAGTCTTGACCTGATACCACTATAACCCTCTGCCTCCTTCTGCCTATTGCCTGTGACTAACTACCTTTCTATCCATCACATGAACTACATAAACATTTATAAACCGAAAGGCCAACAGTATGCACATCAGCAGGACTAAATCCACATGTTTCTCTAAATAGAGGCATTGTGAGAAGAACTTAGGGTACTGCTTAACTGGATTTACTGGGATTTTCCCCTCAATTTGATACGTCATATACAGGTTATCACTGAATACCTAATTACGCCCAACTAACCATGCCCAAACTTTACTGACCTTGTGCTTTTAACTAAGTATTCATTTTAAACTTCTACTTCATACTTAATACAATTCAACTAGTTTCTGCAGTCCCCTCCCCCAAAACTAATTAACACTAGTTATCTAAACAGTTTTATTTAACTCACAAGGATTTAAATAAGCCAGACACAAAATTCAAATTGAAACCTCTTTGCCTAACTTAATTATGCTACCCCTATTAAAATATACATTGACTTAACTTACATAATCGACTTATATAAACGTTTTGGTTTTTAAAAAAACTAACGATATTTACACAAGCCCATGCCTCCCATCATTTGGCTACCATAAGCACCACCGCTTGCTCCTGCTGTAGAATTCAAGAAGAGTTCTACATATCTGTGTTCTGAAATGAGAGAAAAGGCATACAAGGTTAGCTTAAAAAAAAGACACTAAAGTGATATTTACACAAACCCATGCCTCCTAGCATTTGGCTACCGTAAGCACCACCGCTTGCTCCTGCTGTAGAATTCAAGAAGAGTTCCACATATCTGTGTTCTGAAATGAGAGAAAAAAAAAAAAAGTTTGAAAGTGTTTGTTGGTGAAAGAAAAGAAGGTAAGCACTTTAAGTTCTTAAACAAGATCTATAAACTTCCAGTACTTTTAGTAAAAAAAAATTCTAGCGGCTTCTCGGCTTGATTACACTGGTTTCAAAAACTAGCCTTTTGATCTAAACATTTATTCATCTAAGTTGTTTTAAGTTTGTCAATTAAGGATCTACTTCAAAGTCCATATTACCACAAACCCCTTTTCACAATCATACTAATTTTTAAAACCCACAATTTTTCAACACACACCAAAGAACTTTGGTTCAATAACCCATTATTGGGGGCGCCTGGGTGGCTCAGAGGGTGAAGCCTCTGCCTTCGGCTCGGGTCATGATCTCATCCTGGGATCAGGCTCTTTGCTCATGGGGGAGCCTGCGTCCCCCCCCTTCTCTGCATTCCCCCCCCCCTTCTCTGCCTGCCTCTCTATTTGTGATGTGTCAAAATCCTTAAAAAAAAATAACCAATTACTGAAGAACACATTTCTCATACAAACTTACTATTTATCACAAGTGTTGCTCACTCAACCATCTGTTAAAGAGACCCCAAGACACTTAAAACCACACTTACGCATATTTGCTTTGTCTTTTGACATTGCTGCCACAGCATCTTCATGAGTTGCGAACTCGACATCTGCTTCACCAGTTACTCTGCCATCAGGACCAATTTCGATATGTACTCTCACAGGGTTGAGCGGTGAAAAAAACTAAACACAAGGTATTTCAGAGAACGAAGTCAAAGATCTACCATTACAAAAAAAGAGCAGTTTATAACCTACTGTTTCACTTAGAGAAAGAACCACCATCTTTACTGCTATCCTGAACCAGGCAACTGGTAAACTTATCCTACACTTACATTATAAATGTCGTTCTCAGTAGCTCTGTAAGGTAATCCCCGCATGTGTACACAATGCCCTGTTGTGCTTTGGAAAGTGGAGCCACCATCCCCGTATCTGTGATCAGACATTCCTGAAAAACAGTAATTGAGGTCTAGATTGACAAGAGTGTAAATATCCTTCAGTTGAGAAATTTAATTCTTACCTTACCTCTTCCAAATCTATCTGACCCAAATCCATAGCCATCATTATAGCCATTATAGTCATCATAGCCTCCGTAACCTGAAAGACAGTAAGTACAATCAACCAAATGAAAACAGTTGCAGGAGGAACAGACCTTATGATCCCCGCACGCCCTCACATACCTCCACCATAAGCACCACGCCTCATTCGTTCAAAGCCAGCTCCCCTGCCAATGCTGTTATATCCTCTGCCAGCTCCAGGTCTGTCATAGGGACCTGGCCGCTGCATGGCCATAAGCTTTCGTGGTGGATCATAGTGAGTTCTAACTTCAGCTCGACTGCTCTTAAAAATTTCGATATACCTAAAGCATTGTTCACGAGGGAAGGGGATGGGGAAGGGAGAAAAAACATTAGTGCATTTCATACAGGTATTTAGTTACACAAGAAAACAATGTAGTCATAGCCATGAAACTGACTAATATTTAAAGCCAGATTTCTTATATTTGCATAGGCAATGACCAGAAATTCACTCATTTGTAAGATTTAATGTAAAATTTACAGAGTAACACTCACTCCTCTGAGGCAGAGCCCAACCTTAGGGGTAGAGAGGAGTACTAGAACTAAATGTCTTAGGAGGGAAAGAATTCCACTCAACTTTCAACATTTCATGTCTTAAATCCATTGGCAGCATGTATAGCAAGTGGGCTAAAAAGCCAGCCTCCACCAGCAGTCTAGCCCACACTACACATTTCCTTTCGCCAATATCCCAGGCCTATGCTTTTAGTAGGAATCAGCATAGGTAAGCGCATGCTTCAATGAAAAATAGTCACAAGCAAAGAGAATAAAACCTTTTGTGACAATTTCTTGAAAGCTATGCTTATTAATACGTATGCAGAATATTTATACAGCAAGAAAGTTTGTTGCATTTCAACTTTAAAAACAAGATCAGAAAGTATCACATTTTCTTATGGTAACATTAATTTACTGGGTGGGTGTTATTACAGCTAAAGCCAGGTTTGCATTAACATTTGTTTAAAGCCATAGTCTCTCAACTGTACCGATTAGAATTAGGAATCTTACAATATTCTCAGGAGATCAAATTAACTGGGGACAATTTTAAAACCTAAACTTTCATCTCACTGCATTATGGAACTTTAATATAGGAAATTTGAAAATTGTGGCCAAGTATCAAATAATTGAGACTAGAAAATAGATTTCTTCCTTCTAAGCAGAGAGAATATGGATTTAATTGTTTACCATAAGAAAAGTGACAAATCCAACCAACCATCCATCCCCACCTGTGCCCTATTCTTTCCTTGTGTTTCTTTAGAGCCTTTTCAGCTATTTCCTGTGAAGCAAACTGCACGAAGGCCTCCCCCGTACTCCTCCCCTGGAAGTCCACCGGCAATGTTATCCCATTTGGCACGATTTCCAACCCTTCAACCCAAGGACAAATAACCCCAGTAGGGGGGCAATATTAACATCAGAAGCCCAGAAATGATTCTTCTTATAGCTTTAAATAAACCAGAATTTTAACTTTAGGTGAACGGTATTCTTTCAACAAGTACTCTTTACATATGCATTGTAGTAATATGAAGTTCCATTATTACAAAGTATTTTTAACTCAATTCTTAACACACCCCATGGCATAATAATGTAAAAAAAAAAACAAAAAACAAAAACAAAAACACTTGAAACACAGGATGCATTAAGAATTCAACAATTAACACTCTAATTCTATGCAAATTAATGTTGAGAATTACACAAGAATTTAATAAAGTTTCAAGCATTAAATACAACAGTTACTAAACTTAAAACACACCTTTTACCTCATTTTATATTTCAATGTTTTTATAGTGGAACTTCAACTTTAAAAAAAATTACACAAACATTTTATATACAAATCGAAACATTGCTTAAGTCATATAATTGACAAACATACAATCTAAACTTTTCAACAAACAACTGATCTACACAGCACAAGCATGCACTCTTATGCTCTAACAGTAGTATGATTCACTTCTGGAAATTCCGTCTATGAAAAATCCTTTCCGTGGATACATTCCCAAGCTTACAAAAAGGGCTTAAAGCACTTTCCTAGAAGATATGAAATTATGTTCATATTTAACGTTGACAGATAGCATTCAATTCTCACCAATTTAGACAAAAACAAAACAGACTTGATTTCAAAAATTCTGGCAAAATATTAGGATCCGATACATATCTAAGATTTTAATACATACTACACTGAACCATGAAAGGATTTGTTCTTAATTCCACCTTATCACACCATATTAAAAGTTACTTAAAATATACGATCTAACATTCTGCTTAACATGCAATTTATGAGCTCTTCAGCATAAAAACATTCAAATACTTTAGGCCCAGAACAATTTCAAAACACTTTCTGTATTCCAGATACTGAGCCCTACATTCAAACTACTCCTACAGGAGACTGACTTTTACTAAGTTTACATAATCCCCTGTCTAAACCAACCCTAAAAGTTTGGGGTTTTTTCCCCACAAAAAGAATTAGACCATTTGAGACATTTCTGGGCCCATGACCAGATGTGTCTTAAGACAGAGGCACTCACCATAAATAACCTGATACTAATCTAACGTTAAGGGATCTTACCTTTGACTTGAAGTACCTTGCTGATCAGCATTGTGAGGAAAGTAGTTAAGCTGTTGAGGACAATCCTCAAAGATCTACTCTGAACTACAAACACTAAATATAGGCAAAGTTAGCATTTTGGAAGTACTTAATTTCCACCTTTAAGATGGGCTTAAACTATTTGAAGGTCTCCAGGAAGAAGAAAACATTTAATTCATCTGCATATACTCACACCTGTTTTTTAAGTATCTAAGCTACTGGATTTTAAGGTCTATTAAATCACATGTTGCCAGAAGCTAGCCAGAACTCACTGCTGAGCATCAAACACAACTACATACCTGAGAAGAACTGAACAATTTCTTCCTTGCTACATCCAAAGGGGAGTCCTCTAAGCCGTACAAAGCCATCATTGGCCGTGTCGGGACTATTTGGACCAGTATGCTTCAACACCCAATCCATTTCAACGTTGTTTGACTTGAATACTGAAAGAGGTGCTTAGAATTAGTCAATTTTGGAAAGTTAGAGAACAAAGTTCAGACTTCCTGGGTCTTTAGGTAATCTAGGAAGAGCTGCCATAAACTCCCTTAGATGACCATTTCCATGCGGTCAAATACCTAAAATTCAGAAGGGGTAAGATAGAGCTCTATGTGTTTAATATTTTATTTACTGTTACTAGGGCAACATAAATCAAACCTTCAACATATCTGTGTCCCATAGTTTCTCTGTCTTTTTTCAGGGCCAATTTGACTTCATCTTCTGATTCAAGTTCAACAAAAGCCTCGCCACTCGGTCTGCCTTCTCTGGTGTAGATGAAACGAATACCTTGAGCCCCATTTTGAATTTTGCAGTCTGGAAAGAAAACAACCGTTAATACAGAATTTAAAACTAAAAAACCACCTCTGGGTGATACAGATGAAACGCCTGTTCATTCCCCTGCTACAAAATAGGGCTTCTGCAAAGCCTAGAAGGATCCACAGTACCAATTCCCAGGGCCGCTTTCCAGTACTTAAGCACTTATCTTCCCCCAAACTTTCTTATTCCCTGGACACCTTCCCATTGTATTGGATTTTCTTGATGCAGTTTCTTACCAAAGTTATCTACAAGTCCTCTCCATTGAACATCCTTTGTAACCTCTCACAAACTAAGTCTGCACTTTCATTTTATGCCATTTTCTGAGTCTGGTTTCAAGTTTTGGTCCGGGGCACTTGGTGGTTTTACCTTACTAGCAGCAACATACAATTTCTCCTGCGAATCCAAATTGCAGGGTCAATACTCACCTAAAAAGGGAGCAATGTTAGCAACATAAAATGCTCCAAGTTGCACAGCTGAAGCCAAACCCAGTCTTGCTCACTGCAAGGTGGCTTACAGTGTACTTGGTTCTCGTTTTACAGGTCGTTTTCCGATATCAATGCTATATTCAGATAGTAAATCAATCCTACAAGTGTCCTTCCAAAATCTGTAAATTTTTTCCAAATATAGCCATATCAGTCTCAACTCACACTAACGATAAGAACAAGGGCATTTTGGTAGAAATTATTCAGGAAATCTGCACACTGGAAAAAAGGCTACATAGACAAGTGAACTTCCCTGGGCTTCAGTGTCCTCAACTGTAAAGTGAGCCAGATCAAGAACTAGATGAGCAAGAACTCTTCACAATTACCAAATCTTGATTAGGAAAATTTTCTGAAATTAAGAAGTAACATTTTAACTTTCTGAAGTCTAAAGTCCCGCTTCAAGGACAAACCGAAATTGGAAATATGTTGTACTTTAAGGATTTGCAAAAGGTTATTAGTATTGTTGGCCCAGCTAACTGAACAATTTTCCCAAAACAGACAGAAAAAGCCCATTTATCCTTTGGAAAACACGGCCGTAGAAAGACTGGCGCTTAGAGGTAGTAAAGACGACAAAAAATTCCACCAGAGAGGCCGCACTCCCCTCATCCCAGAGGGCTCGGAGGGCGGGCGGGGCTTTCGCAATTTCCATTGCGTAACCGCGGCCGGCCGCGCGCGAGCGGCCCAGCGGGAACGTCTGTCGCCCGCGCCCCGCCAGGGGGCGCCCCGGGGCTAGTCAGCCCCGCCCCCGCCCCCCCCCCCCCCCCCCCCCCCCCCCCCCCCCCCCCCCCCCCCCCCCCCCCCCCCCCCCCCCCCCCCCCCCCCCCGGCCAGCCGGCCCGCCCGCCGGCACCAGCGGCTAACTCCCGCCTCCGCTTCAAACTCACCAGAAAAAAAGCGTTGCACTTCGTCTGCCGAACAAGACCAAGGCAAGCCCCGGACCTTCACCACGAATCCCTCTCCGCCTTCGGTGCCCAACATCATTGTCTCCTAGTTGCGTCCTGGCGTCCACACAAACTGCAAGGCGGGGGACGCGCGTCAGACCGGGAAAATGGTCAAATTAAACTGCCCTCCGCCCTCGAGGCGCCCGCCGACCCGCGAGGCCCACCGAAGAGCCAAAACCGTGTGGACGCCCGAACCCCGGCAATTCTAACACTCAACACCCCTTCGGCCAGCGGCCGGGCCCCCGAAGCCACTCTGGACACCAGGAGCCACTGCCCCAAGCCAAGGGACCGCTGGCCTAGCGCCAGCGTGGAAGCAAGGAAATGGCGGCGGCCGCTTCCGCTCCGCCTCCTCCGACATCTCACACAATAGAGTCGACGCGGCCTGCAGGCCTCGCGGCCCCTCCGCTACTCGGCCAACTCTTCCTGGCTCTAAGCAGCAGCCCGCACCTTGCCAGGGCCCCCCGGGCTCTACAAAGGTCTGGGGCAAGCAATCCTCCCAAAAAATGGCATCCTTGGGGGGCCACTGGGCGGCAAACACTGAGCGACAAACACTCACCTGAACACAAGACTTCAGCGTGGCTGAAAAGAAATGGCTAGCAAGCGCCTGCGCAACCTAAATAAGGCCCTTTAGAACAAGCTCTGCGCACGCGCAACTAGGTGCCCGCACCGCCCCCTGAGTCCCGCAGAGCTCAGACGCATGCGTAATTTCAAGAGCCGGCCCCCCCCCACTTAGCCAGAGCACTATTTTGCGCATGCGCTTTGGGCTCATTTCCCCCTCCCACCTCCATAAACCCACTGGCCTTTTTTGCGCCTGCGCTATCCCGTGATTATTGACTTGGAGCCTCCGCGGTTTATTAGTTTCATGCGCATGCGTCTTCTTTCAAACCGTTCTGTCGCCTTACCCGCCAGAGTGGGGGAGGGGAATGGCGGCAATCTATTCTCTGTACGGACGGTCTGTAAGGCCGTCCTGAGCTCTGGGTTGTGGTGAGGCGGCCGTGTTCCTGCGCCTGCCCTAACCCATTATTCGCGCTCCGGGCGGACCTCAAGGAACAGCCGCTCTCTGCCCTGGCGCCGCCTGTACCCCATTTCTCCGTAGAGCCAGCCCATGACCACCTGGACCTCTCCTAGGGGCTGCAACAGCGGGAGCACGTCCGAGGCATATCTGCCTCCACTCGCCTTACCTGCCACCGTTGGGCCTGGGGCCCGGACCCGCGCGGGTCCCCGTGCTCGTGCCTTAGTCCTGTACCCCGCTTTTGCCCTAACGAACTCGCACCCCACGACCCGCGCTCCAGCGCCCGGGGGTAGGCGGGCCCTGAACGCCGCCGGGCGCTCGCACGAGAAGGGGTGACCGGATGCCGCATACCGTGCGCCTCGTGAGCGCCAGAACCAGGGCGTCGCAGCGGGTTCCCGCTCAATTATAGCAAGGCGAAGTGGGTACTGTTAGGTCCATTTCCCGGGGGGAGACTGGGAAAGTGACCCCTCCTTTGCGCAAATGACACATGATTAGTGAGGTTCGTGATTACCACCAGCACTGCGGAAAAACCAACCGCCCTGTTCTTGCCGGCTCAGGCCTGATGGACACAGGCCATAAACATACTAACAAGGCAGCGTGGACAGGTCGCGAGGGCCTCTCTGAATGCCGCCATGGAAAGATGCGGGCGCAGCGTGTCCCTGCCAAAGCGCAGTTCTGCCAAAACAGTTCTGACGGGTTTGAGAAAACTGGAGAAACTAGAGAAAGACATCGATGGAATAAAGAGGGAGGGTGATCCAAGATAGGATCCCAGAGGTAGGGAAGGGCCGGATCTTGAAAAGCTCTTGACTGGTCATTTAGGTCCGGGCAAGGGTGTTAACTCCAAATGCAATCAGAAGACATTAGCCGGTCTTCTATCTTCAACAGGGAGCATTAGGAGCTGTTTGTAAAGGAAAATTCAGTGGCTGGGAGGGAGAAGGACACAGAAGGAACAGGCAGGGTTCATTATGCTGTCTCCCCTCAGATGAAAACAGAGCTAGAGGAAATCACCAAGATGTGGAACTCCCAAATCCCAAGCAGACTCTGTGCTGAGCTAGGAGCCCAGCAGAGATTCAAAAGTAAGGAGAACACTTTATGCTCCTGGATACTCTCTCCAGGATATCACAAAGACACCTCCCAGAAGATTCTTCTTATAATTTTTTTTTAATTAAGGTATAATTAATATCCGGAGGTGTCTTCTTAATAGGTTACAGCATTTGAGAGTTCTGGTCTTACTAAATGACCAAGGAACATTGGTTCATGATCAGAGGAGGAAAAAATCTTGATCCCTTGGTAATGCATTAAAAAATCATGTTTTGACCTTTTAACAATTTGGCCACACTCCTAAGATGTTTATTTTTCCTATTCTTTTTTTCTATAGTTTCCTGGGATTTTCTTCCATATAATGAGAATGGAGGCACCTGGCTGGCTCAGTTGGTGGAGCACATGAGTCTTGATCTTGGGGTTGTGGGTTCGAGTCCCACATTGAATGTAGAGATTACTTAAAAATAAAATCCTTAAAAAAATAAGTGTAATTATATGGGCATCATAGAAAGACTAGATCATTTCTTAGGACAAATTTGTAGAAGTAGAATTACTCAACAAAAGGATCTGAGTCTTTTGAAGGTCACTAATAAAGGTTACAGCACGTGGCGTGTGAAGGTTCCATATCCCTTGTTTTACTGGTACTAAAATTTTCCTTTCCAATAATCTTTGCTAGTGTATGCAGAAAACCATATCTCTAATTTGCATCTGCTTGATTACTAGTGAGGAAGAATAAATTTTTTTTAATTAATTTATTTATTTATTTTTTTATTGTTACTAAATTTTTTTTTTCCCCATTCCCAACACCCAGTGCTCCACGCTCTAGGCGCCCCCAGTACCCACCACCAGGCTCTTCCATCCCCCCACCCCCCTCCCTCCAAGTCCCTCTGTTTGTTTCTGTGTCCAAAGTCTCTGTTGTTTCGTTTCCTTCCCTAGATTACCCTAGTTCCCATTTCCTTTCCTTCTCCCACTGTTCTCCAGGTTACCC
>PITA01014527.1:0-53307 GCA_004023965.1 Spilogale gracilis | reverse complement strand
TTTACTGGGCGGAAAAAAGACAGAAGAATCTTGTTTTCATAAAGTTTTGGTCAAAAGTTTCTCCAGCTCTTCCCCACCTCTATCTAGAATCCAGCTGCGCTTCCTGACCCTGCTTCTCAGCCTCGTCACGTGCGGGCTGGAGGTTCACCTAACTCTCCTCTCTTTCACCAGTCTAGCCACTGGAGCAGCAGCGGAGCTCCACAAGTTTTGGGTGGATGAAGCTCCCGCCTAGAGCCCTAGACCGGGAACATTTCCCCGTGGTGCCCTCATATCCTGAGCTCACCCTGGGCTGCACTGATTGCGCCCTGACCTGGAGCTGCTCCCTGGCCCCTCTTTACCAACCGAAATTCTAAACCATGCATTAGCGACAATGCTGAGATGAACGGAGGAAGTTTTAGCCTAATAGTGTATAATCTTTCTTAAGAAAACTGACGTTTAGAGTCATTCTGTAATGCATTTCCTTCCCATTACTTCCCACTCCTTTCTCAATCACAGAAATAAAAAAATAAAAGAGCATCCACGTATTTCTAGTACATCCTTAGATGTTAGTAATGGGCTAGTTCTTGTTTTCTGAAGGTCCTCACCGTATCCACCACCATTTATGATGCAATACCCGTGCAATGTTATGTATAGTAATCAGCTAATCGGTGTCTCACATTCAGTGTACCTTCTCCTAAGCCTAACAGTCTTCACATGTCCTACTTCACTGAATCTCTGAAGGTAAAAAAGGAAATTAAAGCTGACTGCAGTTTAATTCTGTCTTTGGTGGCAAAAGGACTTTGTTAAACTAATAACAAAATTAGTGATTTAAAGTGGAAAGCATAGTAAATTAGTAATTTACACTTTAATATTTAAATACAATAAAACAGCATGGTCACAGTCTTTTGATTAACAAATTATTCTAATCAACAAACTACATTTTAAAAATATGTGGTAGAAAATTTTAAGCAATGCTCCACTAAAATACACATATTATAAGAATAACACTTAATTGGATAATATTTTTGGCAAAGGCCCTTTTTATTTTCTGTAGTGCCTCGGGAGAAACATCATGACTCGATTTACAATATATTGTTTTAAGTAAAACATTGATTCTTTGATTTATAATTGAGTCCCATGTCTTATTAAAATTGATGATAGCCATACTCAGATATGAAATAAAAGAATTAATGAATGCAGTCATTAAATTTAATTTTTTATCAGAATATACTATTTAGAGACGTGAACCATATTATTTTCAAAAGAGGCTAATGTCAGAAACCTACTATATCAGGATATATTCAACATTTAGGGATATATGAGAAAATACTATCTTATACAGAAAAATTTTGAAATTCTTTCTTTAGTACATGCTATCCAATACAATCATGTAAAAAACAGATAGGTGTTGGGGTTTTGATATTTATCTTTATTAACTTTATCTTGAGCTCATGCATGAGGTGTTCTGGGTCAAAAGCAGTTTTGTTAATAAATGCCTCACTCCTTTCCCTTGCCCCTGGGGCTACTGTGAGAGACCAGTCAATTGTCCCATGCAGTAGTCCTGAGCCCACCACTAAGGGACAAGGAAAAGTCCCGCTTTAAAAGGGGTTGGAGACTGCTGTCCCTCTCCCCTCTGAAAGGACATCCTTGGAAATGTAATGCTTCTGAAATCTAACCCTAGTCCTTTGCTTTATGAATAAAACCTCTTCAAGTTGAGAGTCTCAACTTTTAAGATCAAGATAGGACTGTTTCCAAGTTCTAGGGCTTCATCACATTTTTTTTTCTTTCCTATGGACCAGTAAGAGAGCCTTGGGATGAGAAATGCCTGGCTAACCCAGTGCTAGAGACCCCTGGTCCCAGACCCATTTTTTTTTTAAAGAATGATATAGCATGTGGGCATTTTTATGTGTGTTGTGCTTCTGCACACAAGCCTGTGCCTACACATGAATAGGAGCCAGTAGAGGGGCAGAGAGAGAGAGGAAGAGAATCTCAAGCAGACTCTTTACTGAGTGTAGAGACTGATGCAGGACACAATCTTAGGACTCTGAGATTATGACCTAAGTTGAAATCGAGAGTTAGCCACTTAACCCACAGAGCCATGCAGGCTACCCCTAGACTCATTTTTTTTTTTAATTTTAAAAATTGTATTTATTTATTTGACAGAGAGAAACACAGCTAGAGAGGGAACACAAGCAGGGGGAGTGAAAGAGGGAGAAGCAGGCTTACCACTGAGCAGGGAACCATGGGACCATGGACCTCTGGGACCATGACCTGAGCTGAAGGCAGACACTTAATGACTGAGCCACCCAGGCTCCCCCCTCCCCCCCGCAGCTCCCTCTCCCGACTCATCTTTAAAGAGTCTGGCTTAGTCACCTATCTGGAAACCAGAAACCCCATAGATACCCTGCTCAAAGTCATAGTAAGATGGTGCATTACCCCAGAGGCCCAGCTCAGTGGTGGGGAACAGGCTCTGTCCCAGGGGCTCTGCAGATTATAGGACCACCCAAGGCCAGAACAACAGGAGTCAACTGTCAACAAGAACAGGCAGCAATCTATCACTTTCCAGAAAGCTAAAAGCAAACCCATAGGCCCATCAAACTCCTGGCAGTGAAATAGATTTGAAGGTGTGGAACCCTGGGGCCCCTAACCTAAGTCTGCAAAGATTCAAGGCAGCAGCATCTTGAACACATGGCTCCATTATGTATTCTTGGGGCCAATTGTTCCTCTAGGGAGTGAGGTGTCTAGAATTTGTTTCAGGAGAACTTCCTGCCTCTACCTAGCTTTTCCCTGGGGCACCCAGGGCATTCATTATTCTCTCTGACCCAGCCCAACCACCAGCTCGCTGAGATGAGAGGGTTGGCTCCTCCACCCTCGCCCTTCAGTGGGGAAGCGTTCTCCACTTTTGAACATGATGGTGTTCTTGGCCTTCATTTCTTAGAGACCAAATTCTAGGGCTTCATCTCTAACCATAAATACCAAGAAAGAAAATGCACTGGTCTCAGGTCTAAGTCCAGGCTGTAATTATTTGGCTCTCTCCAGGACAAAAGAGAAGTTTTATTATCCTTTCCTTTTGGGGTCAGAGAAATTAGCTATACAAATGGTTAGAGATATAATTCTGACATTTGAAGAGACTTACAAGGCTGGGTGTTCTACAAGAGCCCTGAGAAATCCAGGGAAGTTTTATTTTCCCATAATATCCCTCAATATTAAACAATTCTACTTAATGGATCTAATTATATTAGAATAAATTGAAGAATGATAGCTCCTTATTTAAAGTGTTTTATATATATATATAAAGGCAAGATCCAACAGGTAAACAAAAGAGACACTCAACTTTGAAACAGTGGTCAGTTCAGACATTTTTTAAGTATTGAGAAAACATATTTTAAAATCATACTAATGTCAAACCCTACACTAAGTAAATATTAAGTGAAGTAACTACTGCCTTTTTCTTTACTTTTCATGGCAAATCCATACATTTTAAGAACAAATATAGCTATGTATGGTATACAGAGTAAATAGAATATGTTTGCTTGTACTTTCTCCATTAATGAGAACAGAGTTTGGGGTCATCCAATGATAATTTAAATATATCCTCTTTTATATATAGCTGAGGATGTTTATGTGTTCAAAGTTCTCATGTTTCTTGACTTCACACGTAGTAATGCAAATTGCTAAAAAGAGGTCATTGGGAGAGATAATGGGCAAGATACATACTTTGCTGTCACTTCTTTAACCCAATATGTCTTTTATTATTTCAAATACATAAAAGTATATTATAGTTTCTGATATGGTTTTCCATCACTAGAGTTAATGTATGTAGAACAACTGGCATAATGTCTAGCATATCATTAGCACATAATAAATTGCAGCATTTGTTGTTAGAGTATTGTTTGTTCATGCCTTTTGCAAATCTGGAAAAAAGAAAAGTCAAGTGCAGAAAAAGGAAGGTTTCTTTATAGAAAAACACAGCTCAGGGCCCTGATGATATATAATCTAATTAGATGAGTCATTAACACCTCATGATACTGAGGCTTACCTACCTAAGTGTTAAATGCATTTAAGAAAATCAGGGCAGTTTTCTTCTACAGTAAGATTAGGAAGAGAAGAAAGTATTTTAGAATTATCACATGCTAAAATTATCCTCAGTTGCTGAGTAGGGTATAGAAAATAACCTGGGCGCTCAGGTACTGAAAACAATCTCAATGAAAAGGCACCTAATGAATACAGATGCCATATATTTGTTCTCTTAACCTCATTAAGGCTACAAAGTGGCATGATCTCAGTCTGTGTACATCTTTTTCTTTATTATACTGCAGACTGTCCTCCTGACTCTTGATCCCACTTAACTGATCTAGAAATGGATGTTTAAAATGCAAAGGTTCCTCGTGTTCCGTGCTAATTGATATTATCAACAGGGTAAGTATTTGTAAGGAATTTGCTTTTTAACAAATGGCTAACCATTCAGCCAAAAACAGACTGCCATTCCCAAATGTAGAATTCTATATGGGAATATTAGTATATGTCTTTGAAGCTCATTGAAATGCTTTTACACTCATGTTACACACATGTTTTTATCCACAGAGGTGACTAGCAGATAGATGGCTTAAGGACTCCTTTTTCAATTTTATTTTTTCAGTGTTCCAAGATTCATTGTCTATGCCCCACACCCAGTGTTCCATGCAATAGGTGCCCTCAGTACCCACCACCAGGCTCTTCCATTCGCCCACCCCCTTCCCTCCAAGACCCTCAGTTTGTTTCTGACTCCAAAGTCTCTCATGTTTCATTTCTCTCCCCAAAATACCCTACTTCCCATTTACTTTCCTTCTCCTACTGTCCTCTATATTACCCCTTATGCACCACAAGTAAGTGAAACCATGTGATACTTGACTTTCTCTACTTGGCTTATTTCACTCAGCATAATCTCTTCCAATCCAGTCTATGTTGCTAGAAAAGTTAGATATTCATCCTTTCTGATGGAGGTTTAATATTCCATTTATATATATGTACTGTATCCTCTTTATCCATTCATCTGTTGAAGGGTACCTTGGCTCTTTCCACAGTTTGGCAATTGTGGCCGTTGCTGCTATAAACATTGGGGTACATATGGCCCTTCTTTTTACTACATCTGTATCTTGAGGGTAAATACTCAGTAGTGCAATTGCAGGGTCACAGGGTAGCTCTATTTTTAATTTTTTAAGGAGTCTCCACACTATTTTCCAAAGCGGCTGCACCAACTTGCATTCCTACCAACAGTGTAAGAGGGTTCCCCTTTCTCCACAGCCTCTCCAACACTTCTTGTTTCCTGTCTTGTTAATGTTGGCCATTCTGACTGGTGTAAGGTGGTATCTCAGTGTGGTTTTGATTTGAATTTCTCTGATAGCTAGTGACACTGAACATTTTTTCATGTCTCTGTTAGCCATTTGTATGTCTTCTATGGAGAAGTACCCTTTCATGTCTCCTACCCATTTTTTGATGTGTTCATCTTCTTTTTGGGTGTTGAGTTTGAGTAGTTCTTTATAGATCTTGGATATCGGCCCTTTGTCTGTAGTGTCATTTGCAAATATCCTCTCCCATTCTGTGGGTTGTCTCTTTGTTTTGTTGACTGTTTCCTTGTTGTACAGAAGCTTTTTATTTTGATGAAGTCCCAGAAGTTCATTTTCACTTTTGTCTCCTTTGCCTTTGGAGACAGGTCTTGAAAGAAGTTGCTGTGGCTGATGTCAAACAGGTTAGTGCCTATGTTCTCCTCCAGGATTTTGATGGATTTCTGCCTCATGTTGATATCTTTCATCCATTTTGAGTTTGCCTTTGTGTGTGGTGTATGAGAAAAGATTACTCCCAAACTACTACAACTCATACAACAATTCGGTAATGTGGCAGGATCCAAAATCAATGTGCAGAAATCAGTTGCGTTCTTATACACTAACAATGAAAATACAGAAAGGGAAACCAGAGAATCGATTCCATTTACTATAGCACCAAAAACCATAAGATACTTAGGAATAAACCTAACCAAAGTAATTAAGGATCTGTACTCGAGGAACTACAGAACACTCATGAAAGAAATTGAAGAAAACAAAAAAAGATGGAAGAACATTCCATGCTCATGGATCAGAAGAATAAACATTGTCAAAATGTCTATATTGCCCAGAGCAATCTATGCTTTCAATGTCATTCTGATCAAAATTCCACAAACATGTTTAAAAGCATTGGAACAAACAATCCTAAAATTTATATGGAACCAAAAAAGACCCCGAATCACTAAGGAATTGTTGAAGAAGAAAAACAAAGCTGGGAGCATCTCGTTACCTGACTTCAGGCTTTATTACAAAGCTGTGATCACCAAGACAGCATGGTACTGGCACAAAAACAGACAAATAGACTGATGGAACAGAGTAGAGAGTCTGGATATGGACCCACAAATTTATGGTCAAATCATCTTTGACAAAGCAGGAAAAAATATCCAGTGGATAGAAGACAGATTCTTCAATAAATGGTGCTGAGAAAATTGGACAGCTATGTATAGAAGAATCAAACTAGACCATTCTCTTACACCACACACAAAAGCTTAAGCACTTCTAGGAAAAACTGTGGGTTGTTCTGATGGAGGGAAGAATGCTTGGGAAGGAACACTAAAGACTGGGCAGTGCATTATGTCTCTGCCATGGTGGCCAAATGTTTCCTGCAGACAGTCGCACACTGACATTACTAACTTCCTTAACCACACGAGTTTTTTTTAAAAAAAGGGGAGGGGTCTCTTATTTTTATCAGGTGGTCTTGCAGAGGTGTGGAAATGAAATTTGTTGGCCCTCACCTACCAGTTACTCCAAAAATGTTTTCTCGTTAAGGTTTTTTGTTTGTTTTTGTTTTTTTAAAGATTTTATTTGAGAGAGAGAGCATGAGCAGGGAGGGGCAGAGGGAGAGGAAAGAGAGAACCTGAAGTAGACTCTATAGAGTGCAATGCCTGACACAGGGTTCCATCCCACAACCATGAGACCTGAGCCGAAACCGAGAGCTGACACTTAACCAACTGAACCACTCAGGCACCCCTTCATTAAGCTTAAGGAAAAAAAAATCCTGACAATCAGTCCTAACTGGGATTCTTATTAGCATCCCAGCAAAAACCAGTAATAGCAGACAGATTTGATCCCTTCAGCTAGGAATGGAGTGAGCCATGCATAGTAGGAGGGTCTTTGAGGGCTCTCAGTGCTGATCAAGAGAAATGATAAGATGGTGAGAAGCAGTAACACACATTTTGTTAGGTGGTATTTGAACAGGGTTGCATGAGAAAGGAGGTCCCTCACAGCATGGGACTGGGCAGCGGCTTATGGCAAGGAGGACTCCTTCCAGAGTGGGAGGGGCAAGAGAACCTGCTGGGGAGAAAATCAAAGTCCAGGCTTGAGTCCTGCTGGTGTAGCTCAGCAGTGTGGTGGGTAGTCTGTCCTCACAGACTCTGAAGGACAACTGCCTGTGTCTTCAAGTTATGAGATTATTCGGTCAATGGGCACTAAATGCTGACTGTACTTTCATAGGCTGTGCAGAGCAGACAGGCACTTAAATGGCCAAATACCTACTTTCTTGGACTAGTGTGAAAACAACTGAATGTATAAAATTTTGGATTTGGATCCTGTGGGCTTTTGAGCTAATGGGGGTCAGGCTACTGTGAAGTTACCAAGAAAAGCCTGGAAACCAATATTCAGAGGTCCTCTTCAGTTCATATATATATATCATTATATATAATAAGCCACTGCCTCACAACAATGAGAATGACAGTCCCCAGTGTCATATCTTGAGTTTGAGGACATTCCCAGAATGATAAAACAGGGATAAAGATGTAGATCCAGAAAGCATGGTATTAATATAAGTCTGAGTCAGAAAATCACTAACATTGAATGTTTTAGAAATTAATCACCTTGTCTTTGACCGAGCATATAAATGGAAAGTCTCTCATGTCTGGTTACTTTTTTCTTATTACAATGATATATATTCCAGTATATTTTCTCTTTATTCTTTTCCTGGCAGTGTCTCCAGAACAAATTTTCTCTTCCTTTCCTCCAAAAGCTGTTTGACATATTTTTATTTTTCTTAAAAAAAAAAAAATCTCCAAATTTCCTTTTCCCAGCAAAATCATTGAAGAAGGGCTTAGCAGAAAATATTGGGGTTTTCTTTCCATTCATACACATTATGGCACTTAGTCTAACATTATAACATTACCTAACTTTCTTGAGCCACGGGAGGCAGACAATAAATAGAGACCTTTCATATCACCCACGGGACCTGGGGGCACAATGCCTGCTACGAACTGCAGCCCAATTAGAACATCAGGGCATGATATCCCCAATTCTCTCTGACCAAGTTGTACAGTGCCATGTTTCAAGTAAAAGCATTTTATCACTGAAGGTGAGACTGTCTCTAAGTCACAACAGAAAAGGAAGTATAGAGACTGTCTCTAAGTCACAACAAAAAAGGAAGACAAAATAACTCACTCTAAATACAATTAGTGCTGGCAGAATTCAAAGCATGTAGTATGCTCAGAATAACTATAGCAGCAATAAACCTCAACTGTAGCTCAACTCTTGATAAGGCTAATTCAATACTCTGCCAAAAAGTCCTAATAGAAGAAAGACCTGCCAATTCCTACACAGACGTCTCTTTCTCCAAAAATTTATGAGGCAAAAATAAAAAAAAAATCAAGGAAAACCCATGTCAACAGACAAAATAAGCAACATAATCAGGTTCAGGGATGACAGAGATATTAGAGTTATCAGAAAGGGAATTTTAAAATATCTAGTTAATATGTAAAAAGCTTTAATAGAAACAAAGGACAACATGAAAGAGCATAAGGTTAATTTCATCGGAGAGATGGAGACTATAAGAAAGAAAACAAATGAAATTTCTAAAAATAAAATAGTAAAAAATGTTTCTTTTAGGCTCCTCAGGCTCAGCTTCACCAAGATAAGAATCAGAAAATTGAAAATAGAATCATAAACATTACCCAAAGTTAAAACATAAGAGAAAAAATTGAACAGATACATACACATGCACATATATGTGGGAAAACACCATATATGACTAAAATGCATGAAGTCAGATCCCCTTAAAGAGAAGAGAGAGAGAGATGGAGACAAAGAAATATTTGAAGAAACAATACCCAAGTATTTTCCAAAATTAATAGATACAAAAGTACAGATCCAAATAGTTCAGGAAACATCAAGCAAGAAAAATATAATGCACACCTGGATTTATCAAAGGCAAACTGTTAAAAAGAAAAGCCAAGAGAAAATCTTACAAGTAAATGAAGAGAAAAATATATTGCAAATACTGGAACACAGGTAGTAAGTACAGACTTCTCATAATAAGCCCAGGTAAGCAGAAAGCAATGAAGAGTCAAGTTTGAAATGGTGGAAAATTATAAAAGCCCAACAACCTCGATTCTACACCCAGCGACAGGATCCTTCCCAAATAATAAGAAATAAAGTCTTTGTGACTAAGATATCCAAGGAGAATTTATTGCCAATGACCTGCACCATGAGGGATTTTTAAAGAAAAATTTGAATGAAAAAGAAATAGAAAACCAAATAAAAACATGTATCTATACAAACAAATGAGTGCCAGAAACTAGATAAGTCAAAGTGAATTTAAAATGTATTCTTTTTTATTGTAGATTACTCTAAAAGATAACTGTCTAAAGCAAAAAAGGCAATAATATTTTGTGTTTCTAATGTTTGTAAAAGTAAAATATATGATACAAATCACAAAAAAAAAATGGCACAGAGGAACTGTGAGTATAGTGTTGCAAGATCCTTAAACAACGTGTAAGTTAATTGAACATAGTTTGATTAATAAAGGTGCATATTTTGAATCATAGGGGCATCATGGAAAGCAATTTTTAGAAGAATTATAAATACTATCTAAGGGTAAAGATAAAATAATATCATTAAAATAATCCAAAACAAAAGTAGAAATGGATGAAAAAAGAAACAAACATAAAATACATATATAACAGTAAGCAAGACGATAAACCTTAAGTCAACTATATTAATAATGCCATTAATGTCAATGATCTAAAATCACCAATTAAGAGAGAAATCATAAGATTGTTGGAGAGGGAGTGGGAAATGTGCCAACTGTAGACCATCTACAAAAATTAATACACTTTATGTAAAGGCATAAATGGGTCAAAACTAAGATAAAGGCCAATTATATGCTGTATTCCAACATCAATCAAAATAGAGCTGTGGTAGCGATCGTGATATGAAACTGGTCTTTGAAACAAGAGTTACTGCCTGGGATAAAGACAAACATTACATATAAAAGAGGAATTATCCAAGAAGACCTAAGAATCTTTAACATGTGTGTGCACAGAGTTTTAAGGTCCATGAAGCTAAAACTAGGATTGAAAGGAAAAATAGGATTTACAACAGTCAAATGAGTTTGAAAAGGAAGATAGAAAGAATTGTAATGATTCACACTTCATTTCTGGACCTGGCGTAATGCTGTAGTCATCCAGACGTTTCAGACATGCAGATGAACAGAAAAGATTCTAGAAGGAGACTCACACATACATCGCTGATTTTCAACACAGCTACCAAAAACATTCAATGGAGAAAACATGGTCTTTTCCACAAATGCTGCAGGAATTTATAGAAGTTCGTATGTAGCAAAATAAACATCTGATTCTTTCTACACCTTGCTCAAAAATTAATTTAACATGGATCATTTGTAAGTACATAACAACCAACTTTGGGAGGGGAAGAAAGCTTTAAATTTTTGCATTTATTGATTTTCATGGTATAAATAACACTGATATGGCTTTTCTTCTGTTAATATTATCATCAGGAAATTCACAAAAGTTTATGGTTTTAACAACAGCCTCTTGAGAACCCACATGGTCTCGCTGTTTAGAGCACAACTCTTACTCCTAAATGAAAAACATAAACTAGAAATGACCCAGAGGAATCAAAAGGAGAAAAACTTTGTGAGCTTACAGAGGGCAAAATTTCTTAAATACAATACCAAAAGTTTGAGCCATCACAGTCTCAAATATTTACCCAAATGTAAAGAATTCACCTTTAAGCTCAATTCCAAATTCCTCTCCATGTCTCATGGGCTTTTCCTCTAACTTTCTGTGTCTTCTCCAGTGCTCCTCCTCAGCGAGGCTGTGCTGATTAAATCTTCCCCATTCCTCTCAAACCTCACAGGAGCTTGCACACCACTTCCCTATAAACCTCCCCTACAGTGAGGATGATTGTTCCTTCAGTGTGTCTCTGCTCTGGGGTCCTATGCCTCTCAGTGTCCTGGCAATCCCTGTAGTTGTAGAGCGGTAGTTACCTACCTGCTTAGCCAAATCCCCCAAACCGCCTGCCTCACTCTTCATGGTTATTTATGTCATCATCTTACCCCAGCATCAAAACCTAATACATAAATAAGTAAACTTTTTGAGTCTGGCTGGCAAATACATTAAGCCATCAAGTTAAGCACTTCAGTGCTGGTATTTAATTTGGCATTTTATGCTTGGCCAAAAAATATTAAATTCATAAATAAATGTTAACCTCAGATATATTTAACTTACAAATGTAATGAATAATTGATTGATGGATCAAAAAGGAAAACTTTTGCAAGATAGGTATCAGGCCACAATAATCAATTAGAGAAAGGAGCTTTCAGTCCTTCCTGAAATTATCTGAGGCCAGCTCCCCATCCCATCCATGGGACGATGCTATGATCCATAATGGTGTGGGTCCCAAGCCAGAGAGGCTAGACTCTACCCTCTGCTGGGAAGGTCGGCAGTGCTATCTGAACACGTTGACCAATCTCTGCTTCAGTTTTCTCTACAACCGACTGAAGAACATGATAGAACCTTGCTCATGACAAGATATAAAAGGTGGGAAACACTTTGAATGGCAACTGGTACCTGGCAAGCTTTTAATAAACCCTAGTCAGTTTCATTAGTGATACTGATTAGCCTCTGAGAGACAGCAGTGAAAGAAACCTGTTAAGGGTTAACACTTTGCTTTTACATTAATGTGTTTTAGGTAGATTTTGAAGCAAGTTTCAGAATCCAACAAAGGTGGAGGAAACCCAGAGCCGTGATCTTTACAATTAAGATTTAAAGAGCTTTTGAATGCTGTAAATAAACTGCATCCTCTGTATGTCTCCTCAATATGTTAGTAGGGGTTTTCTGGAAATCTATCTCATGATATTTTACAGTTCCGTAGTTCCAGGATTGGGAATCACGATCAGCACCATGAATCAGTGGTTTGAGCATCAAATTCGACTTGACAAGGAATATTAAGTCAGCATTGCAACAGATTCGGTTTTATGTTTTGAACCTAAAATCTTGTTTAGTTAGATGCAAAATAACAAAACTCACTAACCATACATATTAATTTAAAATGAACCACTCTTGACAGGTAAAATTTGTTCACTGAGAATGCCTTGTGGAGGAAAGCGTCCCATCCCTGACTTCCTGAAAGGCACACTATCAACAGATTTGACGCCTATTACAGATGCCTCTGTTCCAAATCAGAGCTTAATAATATCTGACTAGTGAAAGATTTTCACCAGGAAGAATAGATTTTACCAAGATAGAAATCCCATCCCATCCCTGATTTCCCTAATCCTGTCATACATGCCCTTACACTGCTTGTCACCCACATCCAAAGCTGACCCAGATCCAACACGGACCCCATCCCCCACCCTCAGCCGTCTGCCCTGTTTTTGACCAAAGAGCACCAAAATTTAAATGTATAAGTGTGATATCATTAGATTGTGCCTAATATTTGCATAAGTGTAACAAGAATGACAATGGACCCCACGGGGATTTTTCTATTTGCATTGCTGGAACTTTGCATGAGGGACTGTCTCTGTCTGAAAGCTTCTCTTGGATAAAGAGCCAAGCCAAGAACCCAACATCAGGCTTCAGTTGCAGTACCTACAGATTTAAGATTCCTCTATTCTTGAGGTCCCCAAGACATCCTCAGTTTCCTGGGCCTGCCAGGAAATGAATTTTCCTCCTCATCTGTAAGGATAGTACCCCAGAAGCCAGGCACCAGGCTGGTTTTTCCGAAAGGACTTTGTAAGCATTGGCTCCTTCAACTCAACCTTAGTTCCATTAAAATTTCTGGCCATCGCTGATTCCATGCACATCATTCTCAAATATGACAGGCCAGTCAAAGCCGTGGTTATATAACCATCTTTTTCCTAATTATATTCTGTTATAAAGAGAACAGATTCCTACAGAAATTATGCAAATAATTATGTTGCCATGAAAATGAGAACATGCAATAAGAGTTTCCAAATTCTGGAGGGCAAGCAGGGAGAAAAAGATAAATGGCTCATTTCAAATGTTTCACTTTCAAAAGTGTAATCTATTAAATTGTTATGAGTTATAGATAGCTTAAGAGAAAAGCAAAAGAGGTTCCTTATATCCAGAAAATAGAGCACTCGAGAACCAGCACTGTTCCACACAAAACTGTAAAAAAAAAAAAAAAATGTATTATCACTTTTCATTAGTTAATTCGGCCCCATGTGATTAATTCTTGTTCTGCTTGCTCTCAGGTTAGCCATTTTATGGATTTGTCAGCTTCTCCAGCAGAGCACTGGAAATCCTCCCCCAGGACAGTGATACGGGGTCTGAAGTCTGCACCCAGATTATCTTTCACAGTTTTATCCACAGGTCTCTGAGACGGTTCCTTCTTATTGAAGACAGAGCATTCAGGTCTGAAGCTGATGGCAAAACTTTTGGAAAAGAATCAGAATAAACTGTGGATGACAAAAGACTTAAACTGACTACTGTTAAAGATCTGGTGAGAATTCATTTGACAAAGAAATTTGGTTATTTCTGCGACATATAACATTTTAAAATAATAACCAGAATTGTGATTGATAACATTAAACCAGGACATATGGACAGCAGAGGCATGAGCAAATTTCTCAGAACTTCATATGGTTTCTGAAATATTTATATTAATTACACTTACCTATACAGACGTAACCTTGGAAGGTTAAGCATCTCTTCCTATTTGATAAGAATTCTCATGCAATTGAATATGTCAAATAAATTTAATTACTCTTTTTTGCAAGATGAAAAGACAAATCCTTTGATATTTTTCAGACACCCTCCAAGAAATCAAAAAGCCAGTTTGAGGTTATAAAGATTTTATTTAGAACTGGATTTAAGAAGGCAAAACATCAAAATAAGTCAAGATTTGAATAAATAAAATTAATTGAACAAATAAGATCCTAGGCCTAAAAATAAGAGCTACCTATTTAACCAAAGTAACAATAAAATAATTTAAAAGTAAGCATAAAAAGTGATATGGGAAGAAAACAAAACAAGACACAAGTCATTAAAAAGTGAGAAGATTCACTGCTCTTAAATCATTAGGAACATAATGAAATCAACACAAAGCATAGATAAGACAAGAATCTTGGTTTCCTAAGGCAATTACTAAAAATGGTAAGAAACAAACAACAACAAAAACTCCAAAGTTTAATAATTTCTTATTGAGAGAAGACCATTAATCAAAGAACACTTTGTTAGGGCGCCTGGGGGGCTCAATCATTAAGCCTTGGCCTTGGGTTCAGGTCATGATCCCGAATTCCTGAGATCCAGCCCTGCACTGAGTTCGGCATGGAGCCCCTCATCAGGTCCCCAGCTCAGGGAAGCCTGCTTCTCCCTCTCTCACTCCCGCTGCTTCTGTCCCCTGTCTAGCTGTGTTTCTCTTGGCCAAATAAATAAATAAAATCTTAAAAGAAAAAAAGAACACTTTGTTGTTTTAACAGAGAAAAAGCAGATTCTAGTTTTGCATTTATGTACAATTAATACTGAACCTCTTAAAAAGAAAAACCTGTGAATAAAACAGCTTAATCTTATCCAGCTTTGCTATCACTAGATAAGATTCTTTTCTCAAGACTCCTTTTTCCCACACTGCCTGTACCTTTTTTACACATTTGGTTTTAGTCCTTTATTTTCACCTTTTACTTGAGAGCAAAATTACTCTTTTCCCATACCAAAACCACATTCCTCATAGCGTACGTACTTTGTGTACAGTGTGGTCTCCCTTCACTCTTGCTATTTCCAGTAGTTTTATGTTCACATATTGATTTTAATGTTTAAATCTTAGTACCTTTACTTCCTTACAGAGAAAACTAGGGAGTAAACAGTTGTGAATTCTGTAGCAGATGGCCAGATTTTTGGAACATACATGTCGCAATTTGTATAGGTAGCATAGTGTAGTGTAACTTTTCAATGTAGCAAAAGGAACGTTTATTCACAGACTCAAGTATATTTAGCTTCTCTATGCCATATGAAAATAAGAAACCAAAGAATAACAAAAACTTACATGTAGGCTTAATAATGAATGTTTCAGTAGGTTCTCTTACTTAGAAATTAGGAACAGATATCTATGACTTAACTCTAAGGTTGTGAGTTACCAAAAAGATGTTGGAAATATTTTCAGACAGACATGTGGTAACAGTAAGAAAAATAAGACATCATCTCAAGTTATTTTTGTTACCTCTTTTTCTAGCACGTGAATGTCAGGCAAGTATCACAAAAGCAAAAACCTAAAAAAAGTTAAATATATGGGGCTTCTTTTATTCGTTTTACTACCATACTTGATATATATCATCTATCTATCTATTATCTACCTATCTACCCTATTTGCATGTATACATCATCAATCATCACCGTCAGTATGCCCCGATATTTTTTTTCCATACATTTCTGACTGACAAGAGTTATTTTAATTCCAAAATGTATGTCCTTGGAATGAAACCTAGTGCTCTGAAAAGGATGAACTCTCCCAAAAGATTCAAGAAGGAAAATGCCACCACTGGCTAGAGAACAGGATTGTGGCAGCAGCGGGGGAGGGGATTCCTGACCTTCTGTGGCTAGCACCCCGGCAGTGCACCATGTTAGTGCTACTGTTAATCTTGTTTTCTCACTAAAAGACTACCCATCAGGGTTGGCAGCGGAAACTTCTATGATGCCAATACACCATCAATTAACCACAGCTCCGTGCCTTTCCGTGCTGCCATTATGAAACCACAGTAACCATCCTATAGGTCAGTAAGCCTAACTTCATAATACTTCATCTGCAGGAAAGCATCTCAAGTCATCAATACAAAATTCTCAGTATCTTTGATTTAAAAACCTCAAATTATCAAAATCTACATTTGTTTTATGTTCATTTGCAATTTTAGTTTATTTTTTTAAATCTTTTTTTTTTTTTTTTTTTTTTTTTTTTTTTTTTTTTTTTTTTTTTTTTTTTTTTTTTAATTTGACAGAGAGAAACACAGCCAGGGAGGGAACACAAGCAGGGGGAGTGAGAGAGGGAGAAGCAGGCTTCCTGCCGGAGCAGGGAGCCCGAGTCTCCGGGATCATGACCTGAGCTGAAGGCAGTTGCTTAACCAACTGAGCCACCCAGGTGCCCCAGATAAACACCTCTTAAAACATACCACTTCATTACTCACCAAGACCAAGATGCTTATTATAAACAAATGCAAAGTTGTTAAAGATACATTTTACCTTACCTTTTTGAATTAGAATGTGTCACTTCTAATATTTTCTACTATATAAAATATATATGTGAATATGTATTTGATGTAAATCAAATATTTTATATTTATACAATATATAATTCTATAAAAGATAAAATGGGAGGTACCTAAAATAAAATGAAATTTCAGAAAAACATTTGGTGACATATTTTGTTTTGCCTCATTATCTACCTCCTAAAATATATTTTCCTCAGATTAGAATATAGTAAAAACACTTAATCCAACCAAATGACATTTGCCATTTCTAAAATTTACTTTAATTCTGTCTAATTAGTTTTAATTCTAATTTTAAAAACTAATTTTAAAGCTAATTATACTTCCAGGGCAAGAGATACAATCACTTAAAGAACTGTCCGACTCCAGGTTCTGAGAGATTTCTTTCACCAGAGGTTAAGCCGAAACCTTTGTGAACAGCTTGAAGGCAAGATGTTCAATTCAAGCATGGCTTATTTACTTTGTGCACTTGATTTCTCACATTTTACTCTAGACCCTAGAGTGTGACCTGTGTCCATTATAAAATACACAATATTGTTGGGAAAATGAGCTCTTTGTAATTATATGTTTGTGCATTTTCAGTCTCATCTTTGCAGAAAGTTTCAGCAAGAAAAAAAGAAAATGATTACATTACCATTTTCTCTGTGAAAATAGCAAGAGCCCAAACTTTCCTGTTTCTGATACCACGGGGTCAGTAAATTTACAGCAGCTGTTGTAACTTTTCTCTTATGATTACAATCAAGCAGTTTTTATATTTATTTGCAGAGTACAAAAGCTAAATTGCCCTGTTTTTTTAAACATAGAGTTTTATTGAAATGACTATGATGCAACAACTTTTGGTTAATCACCGTATACATAGATATCTTATTTAAGGAAATAATTTTCTTAGTTAAGGTCATTCTGAGATGTGGTGTAATGCCATAGATAAGGAATAGGTCCTGAATTTAGAAGGCCCAGGGTCAGATTCCTACCTCTGTAACTCATCCGCTCTGAGGTCTTGACCACATCACTGAATCCCTTTAAACTGTGTTCTCCATCACCTGTACAATGGTAGTAAACCTAGTGCCTACTTTGTAGGCTACCATAACGATTACATGGAAAGATACCTACAAAGCACTCGACACAGTGCAGGGCATGTGTAAAGGGGTTGGCATATTAAGGTTTATCATTAACAGCAGTGATGGCATCATTCCGCCAGTAGGATTCCTATATCTGCAATTTCCCCCATAAATACGACAGAACTCCATTTTTCATTTGTACTGTAATCTCCATATTAGCACTTTAACTAATAGATTCTTGAAGAACTATAGGGAGGGGACGGGTAGAAACTTGGAAGGCCATTCATTTCACTTTTTTTTTTTTTTGAAACTTTCCATTTTGTTTGTGGTTATTTTCCAAGATATTTGCAATATGAACAATAGAGATAAAAAGTAATTCCTTGACCTCAAAACATCAAAAAAAATTTCTAGTTTTCAAATTATACAATGATGACGATTTGCATTTAGCAAAACTAAAGCCACATTTTGCCTTTCTATAACTTGATGTCAGGGAATTCCCAGAGGCCCCCCTCTGGAGCTTTTTTGCATACTAATTATTCAATGGTTTAAATCACAGCAGCAGCACCATCTATTGGGGACTTTTTCCTGAAACAAATGTTTCTGCAATTCTGGAAAAAAAAAATATAACAAAATAAGTTTATGTTCATTTCAAGTCTTCATTGAGATAAAAAAGAAAGTTTATTTTAGTAAATAATTTCTTCCAGTGAACATACTCAGAAATTGGTGAGAACTGTTAAGTGAATATTGCATGGCATCCACTGGTGCAGTACAATTTGAGACATTAAAGAAAGAAAAAGGAAAAATTAAGTATCCAAAGTAATGGGCCTTAGGGGAGAGTAAGTCTTCCCTAATTATCACAGTCTGATGCATGCATGCCTTTGCCTGCTAAATGAGTGAGGAGATGTGACAATCTTGTCGAAAATCCACCCCATTGTCACTCCTTTGTGCCAAGGTAATTCAGATGCCATGGATGAAGAGTAGATTGAGCCATGATCCACTGATCATAGCTTTCTGTTGGTTTTATAGCACCAGATGGCTTCATTATTCTCAACAATTCTCAATCTCTGTCTGTCAGGGAGACCAGATGTAGTATCTACCTTCTGGAGAAATACATTCCTAAGATTGACTATAAGAAGTAAAATATGGAACAGACCAAAAAATTGAGTATGTACCCAACCAAGCAAAGGTATGTGGCTTTGTCCCCTCCCCCTTCTAGGAAAGCAAGGTTTCAGGGCTGAAGCTAGAGGCACAGGGAAGGAATTTTGACAGGGTTGACTTTTGACTATAAATATTTGTTTATATTCAACTTTCACACATCCCCAAACACATATGTGTTTGTGATTATATAATAAAACATAAAAACATAAACACTGTTTTTGATCAGTGTAATTTGATCACACGTTTACTTTGTGTGTGTGTGTTTTAGGTTAGATCTGCATTCGTTAACTTACTATCTTGTAAAATATCCCAAAATACTGGGTATGGCCCTTCATCCAGGTCTGTCCAGAATGGACTTCACATCATGCCTTATTTTTATCTTGCTTTAGATCTGTCTTCTAAGGATTCGACTAATTCTAGCATGCCTTCTGTCTTCTCAGCAATTCATCACACAAGGCAAACAGAAATAAAACTGTTAAAAAAAATGGCTATTGTATCTTAACCTTCATGTGTTAAAACAATGGAAATTCCCCATATCTGCCCCATCCCCCTTCAGTACTTTCAAGTTTCGTTTCGGAGCTCTAGTATGCCATGTGTCTGCCAAACACCCCACCATATTCAGCGTGGGAGGATAGGTCACTGGGAACCTTTTAGCTGGAAGATTAACGGGTGTTCAGTATTCAATGTCAACACCCAAGTAACATTCTCCTTTTTGTGTGTGAAAATGTAAATTACATTATTCACTTTAGTAAACTTGCATTCAAATTTATAAGGTTCCTCCTACACACACCCAGCCCACTCCTGAGTTTACCATGAGTTTACCTGGATACCCTCCAGGCTATATTTTTAACAAAAATGAGTTAAACTCTTGGCACATGATAAGTGTCTTTATTTTTCTATCACTATCCATGAGCATAGTACCTGGCCCGTAAGCAGCAATGTGTAAATATTATGGACGGAAAGGGAAACATTTACACCTGATCTCAAAAGAATGAACTTTTTAAGTGATATATTTGCTTTCTCCACTGACAGTGTACAGTTTCAGAGCAAAACTATGTCATGACATTCCGACACGATGCTTGGGAATATGAAAAAAAGATAGGTATCACATTTTCATGTACTATATTCAGCAATAGACTTCTCTCTAAAAGTATATCATTTATGACCCAATAGTTACATGATTATAAAAAAAGATACATTAACAATTCAAAGATAAATATTGATTTTAATGTTAATTTTAGAGCTGATAGGAATCTTTAAGATCCATGTAAAACATTGTTAAAAAATCCAGATAAAAAAACTTTGGAAATGAGGGATTTAGAATATTTGCTAATTTCCCCCACTAATTTGGTTATATTTTAATATTATTCTTATCTTAAGTCCGCGTTCCATAACAAAGCACCCAGACTCACAATAAAGGCTAATTTACAGGGCACCTGGGTGGCTCAGTGGATTAAACCCTCTGCCTTCAGCTCAGGTCATGATCTCAGGGTCCTGGGATTGAGGCCCGCATCAGCCTGCTTCCTCCTCTCTCTCTGCCTGCTTGCTACTTGTGATGTCTCTCTCTGTCAAATAAAAAAATTAAAAAATAAAGAAAAACTTTTTGAAAAGGCTAATTTACAGTATGAAGTCGAGGAAATGTCAGGAAACTCTATATCCAACAGGACTTCAGAGCGTAAGAGATTTATGGAAGCATTTGAAGATGAATAAATTCAGAGAAAAAAGACTTAAACAAAACTACTCAAGAGTTCCACATCCCGGTACGTTCGTTGCCAACATTCTCCAACTCAGACAGGGTTTTTGTTTGGTGTTATTTTGTTTGGCCACCCGAAACAAGTTCAAAAGGAGAAATCAGCACTCCTGAAAAATATGAGGGCACCAGACTAAAAGGTAAAGCATAGCTAGTCTGGTTACAAGCAATGGTAGGGGCTCCTTAGTAAGTAGCTTCCGTTCTGTTAGGATAGCTTCAGTGCAAAGCAGCGTTCTAACCCCAGGGAGTCCTGCCAAGCAGTGGGCTTTAAGAAAAGGGAATGAAGATTTCTTTTCCAAATTAAGTTGTCAGGAAGCTCATTTACACTACACAGTGAGTGTGTGTGGGCGAGCTGATGCAGATTATGATTTATGATGCTATAGACACTTAGGTGATTCTGGTGATGGAAATCCACTTAGGAAGATACAAGAGAGCTCCTATTGTCTGCGGGAGGTAAAACCACACGGCTTTTGCCCTTACAAATTTCAAGTTATCTAACTGGATTTAGGAATGGAAAGAAACCTCGTTTAATTAGAATTCAGATTTTGGTGTAACGTTATTATACAAACTTGCACACAGGACGTTATTTTAAAAAGTTTATATTCATTGGATCTACTTTAAAGGAATTTTGAAAAGACTTTTCTTCTTTTTTTGAAGGGGTGGGTGAGGATTGGGTCTGACCAATCCCATCATCGATAGCTATGTAACAGAGAGACATTTAAAATATCTAAATGTAGATGAATTGGAGCTTTCCATTTGCAAAGGCAGTAATAACACCTTTTGGTGAAATCCAGCCACAAAAATTATGTTTTAAGAGGCTAGGCAAATACATAAACATATTTGATTAATGAACATTGCCATCATCAGCTAACATCTTCATAGTGTTTAAAAAAAAATCTGAGCACAAAAATCATAATATGATAAAAACCAGAATGGAAATTGTATTTTACCTTACTTCAGTGTATCTGATGTGCTTGCTCCTTAAATGCCAAGAAAATTAAGTCTTATGAGAATTTAGAGGCTTTGCTCTTACATGTTAATTATGTTTATAACTTCCCATTCTAGTAGCAAAATATCTGCTTTAGAAACAGAGTCCCATTGACAAGTAAATTCCTACATAAGCAAGATAAAAGGGCAAAATCTCATTGTAGTTCCATGGCTAATCTAGTTTTATATTTTTTTGCAAGTGTTTTTACTGAGTGCACAGAAAAACCTTCAGAATGATTCAGTGTAACCTGCTTCTAGGATTTTCATCATTTATTTATACCACCTTAAATATAATGTCACAGCCTTTCATTCATGTGCATTAGATTATTATATGCTTCCTATGCTGTAGAAATATAAACATTAACTATTTATTCACAACAGCATTATCATATTGCAATATTTATTTCCTCATAAAAGATTGCAAAATCATGGGGACTTAAATTGACAGAACATTCTTTGCTCCTTTCGCTATATATGAAGCATGCTAAAGAAACCCATGCTTTTAGTTTTGCTTGTATAAAGTGATTCAACAAATTCTCCTCTCACCTATTTCCAGATTCCAGGAGAATGTAGTCAATCTATGTATTTTATTTTATTCACTGATAAAAATCAGGTGGATATGTTCATGTCTTTATGAGGCAAATGATACACATGTAACAGCTACTTTGCATGTCACTTCGTATCAATGTCCTTGATAAAATATCAAGGACATACTGCAAATAAAATGAAGGATTCAGCAAAGGTTTTGGCTTGCTCTTATGTCACTTTTCTAACTCTTGTGATGCTTGATATCACTAGATTTTGCTAAAAACGTTTTTCCAAACAAGTAGATATGTAATCTCTACAGGATTCCATGAGTGCTCATGCCAGTATCTGAGAGACTTTCTCACCTTGCCCTACGCATGGTAATCACAAAGTTTAAAAATGTAAATAATTTCATTATACATAGTACATAGATCAAAAATATTAGGATGGAAAAGGCTCAGGAACAGATAGTAAACACAGTTTTTCAGGACCTAGAGTTGGAGCAGGGTTGTGTTTCAAGTTAGAATATATTTTAAGTTAAAAAACTGTTGTTTTAAAAGCATTTACAGTTTAGTAGGATTAACATTTATCGGCTAGACCAACTCACTCTTATGATGCCAAAATATTGATAACTCAGTTTTTCCTTGTGCTAAAAATATTGCAGTTGTATATTCTTATAAATGTTGGTTATCACATCCTGGAACTTGGAAAGGTAGGCTTGACCCACACAGGACAGTCAAAGAACATAATTAAGAATTGAGTTACTGTGAAAATGCATAGATTTGGACATGTTCATATTACCATCATTCTTAAAAATCAAATTAAGCTTCCCAAGTGCTACAGATTTAATAAGCAAGTGGGGAAATTGGAAATTTAGCATCCCATAAAAGTGTCCTCTCTCAGATGCTCGTTTTAAATGCTTTTAATGAACTACATGTAGAAAAACCCGACTTTCCAAAAACACCCTTCCCACCAGAATACCTCTTGCAATCCCGGTGCCTTGCTCATCCATATGATCTCCTGGGAGCCCTGGGAGTTGGGCAGGATGTGTGGGCGCACCTGCCCTTACACCACAGGTGGGAAAACCGAACTGAGAGGTCAAGATGCTCAAATCAGACTGCTCATATCGCAGACTTCACTTCCATTTCCCAATTAAAGGAAAGTAAATTTCAAATTTTGCTCTGACCTACATATTTTTGTAGACCACTCACAGGAGCGTGATCTCCCTCAAAGATCCTTGGCCAGACAGAACTCGGGAGCCGCAGCTGTGGGCGGTGAAGCAACTTCAGAAAAACTACTATCCTGGCTTCTCCCGAATGTAATTTTTGGCATCCAGCTAAATAAATAAATAAGCAAATAAATAAATAAATAAATGGCAAGAGTGGAATAAACAAGACGAAGCTCTTTCCTTCATACAAAATAAACTCCTGAAATATGCTTCTTTTTAGACTGATCAATTTAATAACTTATTTATTAGATGGCATACCCAAATAACAACTTGTAGGTAGTAAAGCTATAAATACAAACAAATATGTGCATTATATAGTAATAAGCAATAAAAATAATGTGCACGCATCTATTTTTCAACCTTTGAAAGGGCGACATTGTTCCTTAATGAAGTTTGCCGCTTATTTGAAATTGAACAGAAGGTTTAAAAAATGAGGGACAGAGGGCTAATTCACTAAGGGCAGTAAAACACAGAAGAAAAACATTTGCTAGCATCTTACGATTTGCATTATGAGCATTAATAAACAATACTCATACTTAGAAGTGTGTCTCCTAATCACAGAGGCAAATTACCCAAATTTTTGGTTGATGTTTCTTGATTGTTCTTTTCCTAACAAAATATAATAGCATTTTAATTCAAATTAAATTCTGTATCTTATTATGGTATCCACCTAAGGCCAGTAAGACCTACACTCTTCATCAAACTATATTTTTTTCCACTTCAGTCATCCTCACTGAGTTTCTTATTTGAGAATAGAACCCAATGCTTCCCCATGCTCACATGTATCTTAGCAAAAAAATGATGCCATATTGAAATGTCAGTTTCTTTTATATCCATGTTCTCTGATTAGAATATTGGATTGGAACTTGTACCACATCAATGATTATATGTGATAAAACCAGATTGCCTATCCATAAAGCCTTTGGAGTGCTATCTTTTTCACATATTTCCCCTAAAATCTTTTCATGTGAAAAATACATATATATAAATTGAAATATATTTAAGTGTGTAATTTCCACCTAGATCCATCATTAGATCTGCAAACAGAAGTGTGCATTTGAGTGTGTGCTTTGAAGAGGCACGGTGCAGATCTCCTTTCCCCGAGTCCTTGATCCTTGGCCTTTACTTCCACACCTTGTAGGAGTTGAAAGAAGATGTGAAGGGAGAAGAACAAGCCAGACATCAAACCCATTTATTCTGAATCTTAAATTAGGACTTTTTATCATCAATATTTTGGTTACATTGTGACACAAAGGACAAATTAACATCCGCTGTGAGGTCTCTTCTTTGATTGCTTTGGGATTTAATAACATTTCCTTGGCATAGGAATCCTGCACCCATGGGCTCCCAGCTGTATTGTAATACTATTGTTGTACAAGAGGCCAAAACAAGAAGGATTTGCAAAACTGCTCCCAGGGTGCCTCTGCCAATAGGATAGCTGTGACCACTGTGACTGGCCTCTCACCAGGTGTGCGCAGGGAGTGTCAACACATCTCTTTCCTTGGCAGATCGGAGGAGGATCCTAAGGGAGGCTGCCTGGTCCAGTTGGCTTTGGAGCACCTGCTGCTGGGGTGCTGGAGGAGAAGTGGATGCAAATAGTTGGAGACAGGCTGCTGGGAAGACCCGGGCACACTGGGCCGAGGAGCGTGTGCTCAGGAGACTTGATTATTCCAGCTTCCATCCTCATCTGACATGATTCAGGCCACCCGGGAACATCAAGGAACATCAAGCTTTTTAAGTATTCCAGAGCGTTAACAACAACAACAAAAAAAAACAAAAAAAAAACGGACAAACAACGAAAAATTCCAACTTGTTAGTTCTAAAGGTGCGTCTGAGACAATCTCTTGGAAAGAAGAAGCAGAACTGTCCATCTGTTATTTATACTTTGATCTACAAGTACCTTCTGCTTGGTTTGGTCTCCACCAGAACAAAATACATACATATGTTTTGTGTTTTTTGTTTGGTCTCATTCAAGAATTCAACATACATTTCTCTCCCCCATCCCAACAGAAAAAAATTAGGAGTAGGGGTAAGGAAGGAGAGCTGAATGTGGAAAGAAAAGTAAAGCTTTCCCAGGAAAAAACAAAGCAAACCCCCCCATACACACACACAAACAATACAAAGCAAAAGTCGCAGTCCAGTCGTGCAAAATTTGCTTCTCCGGATAAAGCACTTCTTTGCAGATTCACAATGTCCCCTTCCCCCTCCCGAGGCCTCCCATCCACCCTGGGGAAAATACAGAATGAAAGTGAAGCCATTCTTTTTCTTAAGGCTGAACAGACACACAAAGAACACATTTCAAGGACTATCCAGCGGGTGGTGGTTTGCCATTCATCCTGGGGTCAGCGGCACTCCTCGTGGGGGCAACAATACAACGGACAAACAAAAGAAGAAAAGTCAATGGTCCCCACAATAAGATCCAATATTGACTTTACAATCACAGGTACAAATTGCTCAAATCGATAATTTCATTTCTCCTTCAGACCTTGTCGTCTAAAACTAATTAGAAGCCAGGTTCCCGAGGAATGGTCAATAGTCAAAGAAAATACTGAAAATTTAGAAGGAAATCATTCTTCTACCTCAACCATCTGATGGAGGTGGGAAATAAGTGGTCCTATTCTGGCAAGTTCAGGGTGTTGAGGAAGGGCGGATTCCTGGGTCCAGATCACAACTTGCCCGCCGTCTGGGGGCTCTGTGTTTATAGAGGAAAAACCAAGAAGCCCGAGAACGTGGAGTACTTCCAGCCTCCCATGAGGTTCCCCCTCTCCAGTTTGAGATGCACTTTGTCCTCCCTTTCCATCAGCAGCAGGACTCCGTTGCTGGCAGCTTCTCTGGTAACATCCTGGTCTCCTGCAAAGGCTGAGATCACCGGGTAGCCGTTCTGCATTAAACTGACCTGCGGTGCAGAGGGGAAAGCTCAGCAGACCATGCAGGCCGCCCACCCCCCGGCACACACCCGTTCTCTGCTCTCCCATGCCGCCCTGTCCTTTCCACGGAGCCACCCCAAAGGCCTGGCCGGGAAGATGTGGGGGCTTCCAAGCTGGAGGCCCCCATGTCAGCGTGCTCCCTGCTGGGCCCAGATGCCCAGACGGCATGACAGGACCTGCAGCCATGGGGTGGCCGTCCTCCAAAGCTGAAAGTGTCCACACATCCTCAGAGCTACCCACCTGGATGGTCTGTCTGTTGTACACTTTGACCACGTGAAAGCTGAAGCTATAAATCCCTTTTCTCGGTGCTACAAATATACTGGAGGCAAGATCAAAATGGTTGCCAATATTTACTAATACCTGAAAAAGAAGAGGGAATACAGCACAAACAGAGTTAGCCCCTCCTCAGCATCTGTTTTAGGCAGACTGACCAAACCACCACCACTGGGCAACCCAGGCAGCAGGCCAAAGCTGCCCCTGTTCCAGGGGTGGGGGGTGGTGGCGGGGTGGAGGAGGGGGAGGGGAAGCGGGGGAGAGGAGGATGGGGGTAAAACACCTTACCCGGGGAGGTGATTTGAGAAGAATCCTAATGGATTATAACTATAAAGGTGTTGAACAGTGTATTTTACATCTGTATTTAAGAAGTGGTTGCAAATTTTGCACGTTGGGGGCAAGGCAGAGAGAAACGGATAGAGGACAACAAGGTTGCCCATAAACAAATGGAATCTAGACTGTTGAGAGCTTGGTGGGATTTGGGCAGTTTCCACATGAAGTTTCTTTCACAAACAGAGTGCCACGCCAGGATGAATGGAGAGAAACAGACCATGGCTAAGGGGCCAATTCAGGGAAATAATTACATCAGCTCAAGTTTTGCACTTGACTTCATGTGCTCCAGGAGGGAATGGACTGCTAGAGGTTCTTGTTGCCCTGTGTCCCCGGCCCCTGGCCCCCTCCCTGGAGGCGCGCAGGAGGTGCTCAATCCCAGGTGCCCAGCGGAAGACCAGAGTGGATAAACACTGGCTGCACCTCTTTCCTCCACCTGCCTCTGAGTAAGGCTTGTTTGCTCCCTTGTTTGAGCTCCGATGTCATGCAAATAAGCTTGCATAAATGAAGGGAGTGGAGACAGCAGTTGGATACCCTGAGCTCAAACTGCAGGACAGTGCAAAGACTAATGACAAAATAAGCCCAAGGGTGTGAGGTCACATAACCCTGCAGATCATTTTCCTCAAATGATAAAGGGGGATGAAAGTGTTACAATGTCACAGGCAGAATTTGCGGAGTGGAGGACCCCTCGTGATGACCCAATTCCCTATCAGGTGTTTGAGGCAAAATCTGGTCACCTGTCTGGATCCCATCCCCACCCCTACTCACACACAAAAGCACAACTTGATTACAATAATAAAATGGCCCGCATGCTATTCTGGGCTTTTAAAGCAAACATCCAGCAAGGACAGAACCCTAGGTTAGGACTCTTGTCCTCTGCTCAGATAATACATTTCAGCTGAATACCTCTTGCTGTTTACTGCTCACACACTCATCGTAAAGGAATGGCATGCAATCTCCACAACAATGTGCGATCTGCCCAGGACAACCCCTGTCACCACTTGGGAAAGAAGCCCGCACTAGCTTCTTCAAGGAGCTCAGGGCACCACTTCAGTCCCCCTCGCCAGCAGGGCTGGCACAGACACTCGGAGCTCTATCATTCAAGATTGTGAGCTGTACAAAACCTGCTCTCTGTCTCTTGGAGCCTAGGCTCTCAGTCTGCCTTACAAAGCTTAAAAATAAATAAATAAATAAAGCATTCTCCATCCAAGCCCTCAGAGCTCTTTCTTCCGACTCAACTACCTCCAACGCTTTCCCATCAGTTTTAAATGCAGGAAACTGGAAAATTTAGGGCTCTGCTGTCAAAGAAAGAACACCCAAGGAGCCCAGAAGATCAGGTTTCACTTACTCCCTAACTGGGAAACCAGGAAACAACATTTTACCCGCCCTGCCATGGTTATCTCATCTATAAAATTAGAATCTTATCTAGTCCTAGGTCACAGAGTTCTCCTGACAGGCAAGTGAAATAAAGGGATTTAACTAATAACACGTGAAGAACTTATTAGTAGAGTAACTAGGTAGCAACTACCCATTTGATTGCAGTCTGCTTTATCTGGCTCTAATTAAAATCAATAGTTTTATTTTTTAAAAAAAACTTTTTAAAAACAGATGAAAGAGAGATCCCCCCCCTCAAAAAAAAAAAAAACCCTCAAAACTTCAAGTACATAAGCCTTAGCAAAGATTAAAATAAATTAATCATCTGGCCTAAAGACAGGCACTGATGTGTGTAGGTTCACCATGACTGAGGTGTGAGGATTGGTTAACAGGAGGAAAAGGAATGAAGTGTGGCTGGAGAGCCCCGTACTCTGTTTTAGTGGGAAGCATCTTGGCCAAAGGAAGGGACTCAGCAGCTAAAGTCTGGGAACCACTAAATGTTTTCAACTTATTTCTGAAAAACATCAAAAACCAAGATGAGAGGGCATAAGGAGAAGGTCACAATCTCCAATCACGAGCCCCAAAACCCAGAGAAGAGATTGCCCAAATCTGATCATTTACTGATCCTTCTGCTTTGAACCAAGTGAGTGAAGTTAAGTGGCCTAGGTTAACTGAAGTCATTGATCCTTATTTTTTTTAAATCTATATAACCATACTATATATAATATTTAAGTGTTATATATATTTGTATTTTATGGTGTATATGTTCTATTTACTATCTATCCCATCTAAATAACCACATTCTATTTTGTTTTGAGTTTATGTAACCATCCCCACACTCTTCCTGACTTATTTTTCTTGAAGAGAAGCATCTTCTCCCCAGTCCATTCCAAAATAAGCAGTAGGCTCTGATTCCTTGGCTGAGACCTTCGGAGAATTCCCTTTTGGGGGTGTGTTTTCGATGCACTCAATCCCCAAGCTGGCCACCTGGATGACAGAAGCCCATCTACCACAAATGGCAGCCCTCTTCCCAGCGAAAAGTAGGATGAGTGGGCTCTTTCGGGGAATTCATTGCAGATCCTTTAGTTTTAAAGGACTATCAATCATCCAAGTGCCAACTGAGCTGCTAGTGCTAAAAAAGAAAAGAAAAGAAAAAAAAAACTACAATGCGAAAAAAAGCTAATGGAGAAAGGAAAAGGGCAAGGCAGAGCAGAGAGGCGGGGAGAGCCTGAAGTCCCCAGCCCACGCGCCCAGCCCCTGCCCTCTCCACCCCGGGTGGGAGGCGAGGTGGCAGGCCGGACGGCTGACCTGGTCGAAGTAGATGGTCATGGTGCGGTTGCTCATCTCGGACGGCTCGTGGTTGGTGCTCCGCGTGGCGGAGAAGGCCACCTTGGCGCTGCCGGAGCGCACGGAGATGCCCAAGGAGGAGGTGACCGCGCCGTCCGCCGACGGGCTCGAGTCGCACACAACCAGGCACTTGCCCTCCAGCACAATGGGCTCCGTGTCGTTCTGCGCCCGCACGGGGCAGCCGGCCGGCAGCAGCAGCAGCAGCAGGGCCAGCGCCGCCCCCAGGCAGGAGCCGCAGCCAGCCGGCTCGCGCAGCGCCCCCCGGCGCCCGGGCATGGTTAGCGGCGGCCAGCGAGGGCCCCGGCCGGGCGCCGGCATCCGGGTTGGGCGGGCGGCGCGCCGGGGTGACGGCGGATAGCTGCGGGAGGAGCGCGGGAGGGCGTGCGGGGCTGCGCGAGGCCTGGGGAAGCCTCCTTTGGCCTCGGTCCCCTGCTCTGACGGTCAAGGCCAGGGTCGTCCTCAGAAGAAAGGCGCCAGCGGACCTGTAAGGGCAAAGAACCCTAACCCTTAGACTGGATGGTGAAGCTTTTGGTGGGGAGGCACGGGGAACAGGTGCCTGCAGCGCAAGGGTCCCTCTCCCTGGAGGCCATCCCCTTAGTACCGCACACAGCCACCCCTTCCTTGATTGGCACAACAGGTCCGAGGAACGCCCCGGCGCACTGAGAAGGGCATCCCGGAGGGATCCTGGGCGGCGGGCGCGGGGAGTGCCATCAGGTAAGGGGCCCGAGCTTCCGCAAGGCCTCGGCCGGCCCTAAGACAGGATCAGTGACCTCAGAGACGCCGTCAACGCCACCCCAGCAGCCCCGGAGCCCATTCTGCAAAGGCGCCGCGGGGCTAAGATGCAGGCAAAAAGAGAAACTACTAAAGGTTTATCGCCTTCATTTTAGCAGCATTTTCTTGAGAGCCACACCAAGAAACCTTTTCCTTTCTCTGCTTTTCCTTTCATCTTCTGTTTTTCCATCCTGGATATATATATATAAGCAGTCCACTTAATAAAGATCGTGTCCATTTTCCTCCCAAAAACAAATCCCAAGGATGCTCCTTAGAGCGAATAAAGACTAGGAGGAAAAAATTAAAAAGAAGAGAGAGTCCAAAACCAAACACCCACTTCCGCCGTCCCCGCAGCGAGCTCCTTTGGAGAAGCCCCTCAGTTCGCTCTCTCTGGCGTAGGACCAGAGGATTGCACGGATGATCGTCCCAAGCTTGGCTTATTGGGCAGCTTTTGTTCCTAGACTCTGGGCCCTCACTCTCCGGCCTGGGAGGCTGCCCTGTAGCTCTCTGCTAACTTGAGCGCTCGTTCACACTTTTCCCCCCCGGCCCTCTCTTCTCCCACCAAACTAGACAGGTCATTTCAATACCCAGTCTGAGAAAGGAAAAGCAAGGAAGCCGCTCCCCTACCGCCCACAGCCTCCGTACAACTCCTCCAACAGTCTATCCAACAAGAGAGAAGTTGCTTCTCCGGGAGGAGCCAGCCTCTCCCTAGCCCCGGTACAAAATGATTTCAATATTCATTCTCTTTCGCCCTCTCCAGAACGCAGACTCTTTAAGGTCCCCATTAAAATATATGCATGGATGCAATTAACGTGCGGATCTTGGAGGGCAGGCTTGGGTTTTGGTTACCTGAAACATCCATGATGAGCGAGCAGCGCTGTCCGCGAAGTTGTTCTGCTTAAAGAAGATGAGCGGGAGCTGGCGGGAGGAGACTCGGAGCGCAGCCCTTCTCCCCGCGCCTGGCCAATAACCGCGCCGCCCCGCCCTGCCCCTTTCCCGCGACGGCCTGCGCCCGCTCCGGGTCCGCCCCGCGCCGCGCACCCCGGTGCCTCGCGCTGCGCGCAGAACCCGCACGCCCAGTGCCCCTCACCGCGCGGCGCTTGGGATCCGCATGCCCAGCGCCCAGCATCGCAGGGCGCGTCGCCTGGCATCCTCACGCCCAGCGTCCCGCACCGCGCAGCAGCTGGACCCCGCGCCCTGCACCGCCCAGCGCCGGGAACCGCACACCGCGCGCCCTGCACCGCGCAGCGCCCCACGCTTCGCACCGATTATGTTCTAGGCACCGCACCCGTTCAGCACCGCACCCCGGCCCACAGTCTAGGAGGGCCCTTCGCACACAGCGCTCCCGCAGCGTGGCTCTCTCTGCCGGGCCCCTCAATCCCGGCCTCTCCTGTCTCAAGACGGCACAGCCATCGCGATCGCCCGGAGGACTGACTCCTTGCACTGCCCCCCTCCCGGGCTCGGCACCCGCTCTCCGCACCCCCGCCGCACCCTGCACCGCCCAGGTCCGGCTCTCACCCAAACACCCAGAGCGAATTCCTCCCAGACTCCTCGCTTTTAATAATTAGGCACCCTCAAAGCACCGGCCGCGCCTCTTCTTTTCGATTCTTTTCTTTTCCAAATTCCCTCCAAATCTTAATCCTTAATAGCGTCACTACTTTCATAATTAAGGGGAAAGCAGTTTTCTTAAAAAAAATAAATAATAATAAGTAAAAATAAAAGGACTGGAATGGAGAGAAAAAGCTTGGGATTTTAATGGCTTAAAGGCTGTCGTTTCGGAGTCTCCAGTTTGGGAAATACCGGATTTTGGCAGGAATTAAAGAGGCGCTTCCGCCTGGGTTTATGTTTCTGCTCCTCGGAACCTCGCGGCTCCCGGAGCGCATTGGCACACGCGCTTATTTATTAAAATGCCTACTCTGAGCTCTAAGGACCAGGGGAGACGCGCCGGTTTCCCAGCTGCGCCCAGAGCGCGGGCGAGAAGCGCAAGCACGGACGTGGGGCGCCACCTGCGGGCGCTGGGGCCTCCCTGCGTCAGGCAAGCTGCCCTGGAGTGGCCGAGTCCAAGGGACAAGGATGAGGTTTGCTGATGGTCCTCTCAGACCCCAAAGAGCAGTCCCGCCCTCTGCAAAAACATAACAACAATCAAGGAACTTTCTGGCCTCCTTCAATCCCCTCGCTCCGATAAAACGTAGCGGCGCTCTTGATTTTGCCTATCTTCACTGCTCTAACAGAGCGACTCTGCCGGGATGATGCCTTCTGCAGTCAGTTTATCATTGGTTATTGCTGTCTGCAAAACCTTTGCACAGACCATTGAGCTGTGGAGTCTCTCCCCACCCCTTAAACAATATTTACACACACTCTTACGACCTTAAAAAAAAAAAAGTTGTTTTTAAAATCGTAGCCCTTTTGGGCTCCTGGGTTGCTCAGAGGGTTAAGCCTCTGCCTTCCGCTCAGGTCAGGATCTCAGGGTCCTGGGATGGAGTCCCACATCTGGCTCCCTGCAGGGAGCCTGCTTCCTCCTCTTTCTCTGCCTGCCTCTCTGCCTGTTTGCGATCTCTGTCTCTGTCAAATAAATAAATAAAAATCTTTTAAAAAATCGTAGCCCTTTTGACTTGCATAGGGTGCCTTTGCCGACAGGCTGATCAAAAACAAACTGTAAGTCGGCCAATGCTGTTCCTAAGAAGAGAGCACAAGTATTTCTTATTCCTCCAGACTTCGAATCTGACCCTCTTTTGTTTGAAGGTTTCAGTCAGTGTTCTGGTTCCACTCTATAAGCTGGGTCTTTCCAGGTAGGGGGTTTTCAAAGCTTTATTTCCCAGAGGCTCTCACGTGGCTTTTTCTCCCTATTTAGAATTGACAAGGCCTCCTATCTGAGGAAGGAGATTAAATTCATTTCCAATCAGTTTAACCGACATGGATGTGTGGGAAGACAGGGGCAAAGTAAAACAGAATTGCTTATGACTACAGGAGACAAAATATTTAGTATGGTTGTAAAAATGTGATGGAAAGAACTTCAGAGCCAAATGTTTTCTAACTTAACTAGCAACATAGTAAAAATAGAAAATAGCCCCCAAGCCTATTCTCCTCCTAAGGATGTTAGCTGAAAATTAAGTACTTAATTTCAACATTTTTACAACATGTGAGTCAACTGTACTGGGATTTGCTAGGTAACTTTTTCAAAACTAACATATTTTGCTGCCCTTTGTTTAGCAGCAGAAATTGTTAATTCTTACTTTCAGGTATTACTTCATTGCACCTATTTGACAATTTCTTATTGTTAAAATAAGCACAGCCCTGCCATCCCATCATAGATGGCACTGATTTGCCTGCAAGAATAAATAGCAAAGGATACTAGGTCTATGAAGAAATGTGAGACACAGACTGATAATTAGACCAATTTGGGGATGCTAATTAAGTAGCAATACCTCCCGCACATCCATAAATCTTTAAATAACAGCTCTATTAAGCAACTGTCTTAAATGTTGTGCCAAAGCATTTCTTTTGACTAATGCAAATGCAAACACGCATGAACCAAATTGCTATCATCACCTTTGGGGGGAATAAAACCAAAGCTCTTTTCCATGTGGCAACAAAATTCTTTAAATTCTATAAATCAAGAAACTTTTACGATGTAGTGAGCTAAATCATGGACTTAGAGCAGGAAGCATTCTTATATAAGGGGAAAAAGAGATTAGGCTTAAATTTAGGCTTGAGGCTCTTTTCTAAGAGAAATTCATTGTGAAAAGCAGCAGATTGATAGAGAAACAGAGCATTATTTATTCACTGATTGATTGTTCTGTCTATAAGGAGACATTGAGGTTGTTTCCTTATAGGTTGTGATGGAATTGTAGCCCATAAACATGCTTAGAAAGATTTTCAGAATATAACCTAGATGCAAAGTGAACATGTCTTCTGGTTATCGCAGGAATTACTTCTGTTCCATTTCCATGTTCCTAGAACTTGATGCCATTATTACTAGAACAGGGTTGAGTTTTTCTCTTTAAGTGTAAGGACATCCCCAACCACAAAAACGATGCCATCAACGGCATTTACTGAACATCTGTTACATCTCAGAAATTGCATTTTGTCCTTTCTCTATGATCTAGAATACAGTTTAACAGCCAGATCACCCCGTGGTAGACAGATGGCCACATAGAGCGTAAAGTATTCTAATGTTTAAAAAAAAAAGTGGGTGGTGAGGGCTAGGACAATTCAAGTTTCCTTCCTTTCATTTGTGCTAAATATTTATCTCTAATAGAGCTTAAAATTGATTTCTTTGGATAGAACCCATCACTGAAATACATCTTTAGCATGTATTATATTCTTTTCTCGCTTCTTTAAACTAATACACAATATTTATGATTGTATTCTAGACATGTGAAAAATATGATCTGCTATGTATTTCATACTCTTGAATGTCAGTGCCGTGTATATTCCTTTAAAAAATAAACGTAAGCATTAATAACGAAAATTAGGCTTTTTATTTTAACTCTAAGAATAATTGGCAAATATAATTGTATATATTTAAAGTGTACATTGTGATGATTGTATGTACATATATACGGTAGAATGATTACCAAGATCAAGATAATTAACACATTCATCACCTCACATAGTTAAGAGAGTTCATTCTTTTTTCATTTATGTGATGACAATGCTGCAATGAAAGTTGCAGCAACTTTCAAGTGCACAAACTGTACCATTAACTCTAGTCACCATGCTGTACCTTAGATCCTCAGAACTGATTCTTCTTACAGAAATTGGGTACCCTTGGACCTTCCCACCTCCTCTCAGCCCGTGCCAGCAGTCATCCTATTTTCCATTTCTAGATTCCATCATGTAAGTGATATCATGCACTGGTGTCTTTTTCTGTGTGACCTATTTCACTCAACATAATGCCTTCTAGATTCATCCATTTTTGTTGCAAATGTCAGGACTCCCTCCTTTTTGTCGAGGTGCCATTCCATTATGTATATGTACCACACTTCGTGTATCTATTTCTCCATTGACAGACACATAGTCCGTTTCCATAACTTGGCTATAGAGATAACACGACAACGAACATGAGAATGTGAGCATCTCTTGGAGATACTGATTTGATCTCCTTCAGATAGACACATAGCCACGAGTGTGTTTGCTGCATCACAGGTCATTCTATGTTTACTTTAGTGAAAATATAAATTCCTAAAGGTTTTCGTAAATATATTTCTGATGTGGTATAAGGCTATTCTAGCCAGTTATTAAGATGTGGAAAATAATAAATAATTCTAAATATTGCATTCCTTTAAGTTACATGTGCTAAATTGTTTAAATACCTAAGTTTGTATTTGTCAGTGTAATTATAAACAGTATTGGAATATGTATTAACTCTAACATGTATAACAGCAATGAAAAGTCTAAATATTCCATGTTATGTGGGCACTTTGATGAAATAGCAACATAAAAAAGAAAAACTTTAAAAATTGAAACCAGTCATCATTCAGTTCAATGGAAAGACCAACAATTGTTAAAGAAGCAACTGGACTGCAACTGTTGGCTGAAATTAGCAAATAATCATAATGATCCAGTCAAGTTAGCTATGAATTTGTTGATAGTGAAAAATTCCAGATTAGCTGAATTCAAGTCAATTAACTGTTCATTATGCAGTCATAGTAAATTAAACCAACTACTACAGACATTCAAAGAACAAGCTTAACTGCTTTCAAAAACCATATAGTAACTATTTTTTCTGATATATATTTCAACGTTCAATAAATATTCTTTAAAAATATGATTTTTGATTTTATCTTTATTAACAAGCTGATAAAATATAGAGCAACCTCTGGCCCCACTTACTATCTCTACAATGTTACAAAATAAACATATTACATTATAAAGTAATCCTTTTTTCACTTTACAATGCCTTTTAAGCTTAAAAAATCAGTCTAGACATCTATTTGGGGGTAAATATTAGGGTGTCTTAGACTTTATGAGGCAAGAGTATTGAAAAAATACAAAGTGATCTAGTTTCTTGTCACTCTCATGTCACATGCTCCTTGATTCTTAATAAGGCATAGCTTAAAAATCGGTATATAAGACAAATTAGCAACCTGATGGACTTCTAATATTTAAAATAAGGCATATCAGCAGAGACAGAAACTATTGGTTGGAAATCAATCTTTTTTCAGCTGTGTCTCATTGTCTTACACAATCTTAAGATTTAATTTTTTTCTATTTTATGATAGGAAATGTCTCTATTGCTTTATCAAATTGGGCCAAGTGTCTCATGCAAGTCATTCTAATCCTATCAAAACAAAATTCTTTATAAACAAGGACGCTATTTGTCAACTCTTATTTCTCAATACAAAAAAGTATTGCTAGAGGAAATGTCCTTTGGCAAACTCTTGCTAAAACAAACAAAAAAGTATCAAGTGGACCAGAAGGTATAGAGAATCCCCAGTATACACCTAAAGCACCTCCTAAAGTTTAATGTGACCACTATTTCTTATAGTGTAATTATAGAACTCTTTTTCTGAAATGAGCTACATGTCTATGTATGCTTTCAAAGCTCCTTATATTCAGAATATTATGAATATATGTAATAAGCATGAATCCTACATTTTCACTAGAAACTAATTTCAAAATAAGAACATGTATGATTTAAGAAAAAACAAAAATTTTTTGCTTTTGTACTTTCAGAGTCCATGAGGTCATCGATCAAGGTGTATTTTTCTCTCACATGTTCCCCTATAAGAATAAATTATAAAGGCATGTTGTATTTGTAATGCTTTGTAAGGCTTTAAGTCCAAAAATATTGTAAACACTTCTAAGACTACAAGGCAAGTAACCATTTTAGCTTTCTGAAATAGATTTTATTTTCAAATTTTCATTTAACGGTGAACTTTTGTTCTTCCCAGAGGATATGTCTACATCATCAAAAAGCAACAAGTAGAGAATATAACAGAATATGACAGAATTAAAGGAGCTAAGACTTGGTAGTTCAGGGAGGAACTGTCTGGTACATTTGTGTTTGAAGGTGTGAGACCTGAATATGGGGCCAGTCTTTGCAGCTGGAGTCAGCAGATTTTATTTATGTATTTGTGTATTTATGTATTTATTATATATTCATTTATTTATGCAAAATGATGGCTTTATTAAGGCACAGGGACAGGACCCTTGGGCAGAAAGAGCTGGGGCACTGGGGTTATGAAGGGTGGCTGGTTATATACTATGGTGTTAGGGGAGGTTAGGAAAAAGGAGGTGTTCAAAAGGATTTTCATATATTAAAGAGGACCCACAAGAACCTGAAGTCTTGTCATTGTCAAGTTAAGGTTGTTTTCCCTCTAGCGAGGCACTAACATTTAGACAATTGGGAGCTTCCTGGAGGACTGTCACACATCCAACTCATGCTTGGGGGTGGTGGGGGGACTTGCAAGGTGACAGCTTTTGCTCTGTCTTCAGCTAGCCTTCTGCTCCCTCATCATCTCCCCCTGAACAACTCTGACCCTTACATCTTTAATGTTGCAGGTAGAAGTTCTCATTTTTCTGCAACATCTTCCTGCTGAGGAGGGGCTCAGAGATGTCCCTACCTATGGGTCAATATTGGTTGGTTGGGAAACATACAGGAGAGTTAGGGAAGGGGAGGCTGCTGACTCCTACGTGGTCAACATACATGAACCTTCTTGAGCACAAGGGGTCATCTGTCAGCTGGAAGTCATCCAGTGAAGGAGTCTTGGCGCTAGGCCAGGAAACACAGCAAATGACAAGATAAGGTTATTATTGTAATGAGAACGAAAAAATCTGAATAAAACACCTTTGAGAGTTAACCTTTGATCATTCTTCTCCAGTCCAGGAGTTGAAATCAATCACTAAAGGAAGGAGAGATCATTTAAAGTGCCAGTGTGAGTATTCATGTCAGTTAGAAATCCAGAAATATTTTTGTGGTCACCTGGAATTCTGTTTTTATGATAGTGTAAGTTCTACCTTCTGCAACAGTTAAAACACCTAATGCCATTCTATTTTGCAAACGTGATTAATGCTTTTGTACTACTTTAGCATTTAACAGAGAAATGCTACTTTGAGTGTCATTTAGGGCTTTGACCGTGTACTTATTAAGACCCTCAAAAAAAAAAAAAAAGTAAAAGAGCTTCCACATGCCACACAACATCCTCCAGTCTCAAAGAGGGAACACACATGAATGCCAGGAGGTCATACCGATGAAACACAGAACGTGTCCACCATTGTTTTAAACTTGGAAGGTTGGCTGGGTTAGTAATGGTTTTAATAATGCATCCGTGCATCCAGGCAAAACCCAGAGTACAGGGGTGCCTGGGTGGTTCAGTTGGTTAAGCGACTGCCTTCGGCTCAGGTCATGATCCTGGAGACCCGGGATCGAGTCCCACATCGGGCTCCCTGCTCGGCAGGAGGCCTGCTTCTCCCTCTGTCACTCCCCCTGCTGTGTTCCCTCTCTAGCTGTGTTTCTCTCTGTCAAATAAATAAAATCTTTAAAAACAAACAAACAAACCAAAAAAAACAGAGTACAGCCTCCTATCCACCCTGGGGGAGGCCAGCAGATATCCTAATGAACTCCCTATCCTAGTCCAGTCCAGCTAGGCTACCTGCCATCACCCTAGGGATCTGGGAATCAGAACATATTCTTATTGTGTCACTGCAACACACTGGACTGTGGATGGGAGTATTTCAGTCCAACATAAAATAAATGTAGCTCAAAAATTGCATAGATCTGAATATAGCCTCTTTTGTTGTGGCTTCAAAAGTTAGTGGATAGGCGTAACTAATTATTTCATGCTTGATCTTGAGACTACTCTTTGGAAATAAACCGTCCTAACGGAATATTAAGAAGACATTCATGGAATTTGTTATGTTTTAATACTCAGCAACTTGAAGGCTTATGTTTCATAGAATCACGCCTTGCCCAAGCTAAGAACAGTTGGTTACCTCTTAGGGACTATTCTTCTGTCACCCACTACAAAAACTATTTTATGCTGATCAGAAGTTTTTAAGCAAAATGTGGTTATCCTCTGCATGGTGATCAGAGCGCAGTAACTCATATATTTAGGAAATATTTCTCCATCTGTGAATGAATGATGTGCTACCTGGTTGTTCCAACAAGCACGGAACCACCAACTGCTGGGTTCTATTTCTGGTCATGTGCACACGGCACCTGGGTCCCATTGCTGTCCACTGCTCACCTCCTTCATTTGCTTTCTTCACTGTAACTTGCCCAGACTATGGAGATGTATATTGATAACAAAATTCACGTAGGAATGGAGGGCAGTAACATCGAGGAAGAAGATCATACATGCCCATGATTCCCAAACTGTAATGAACCAAAAACCACCTGGGAATCTTACTAAAACTGTAGGTTCTGGATCAGGAAGGCTAGGGTGGGACCTGAAATCCTGCGCCTCTAACAAGCCCACAGCCGGGGACGATGCAGGGGCCGGGACTACGGGGCTGCAGGCTCTACTTTGGACGGCAAAGATCTGCCCTTCTATTCTCACGGGGAATTAATTGATACCTGAAAAACATTCTGAAGGTCTCATCCATTAGGATATTGAAGAGGAGAATAAGCTGAAATAAAAGCAGTCAAAGTCACATCAGAAAATGGGCTGGTGATGTGACTACACCATGGTTCTGTTTCATTATCGCCTGAGGAAGCCATTTTCTCAAGTTTGTCCTGCTATGTTCTATATACAGTTATTTCAGAAAGAAATCACTATGAGTTAAAACCTTATACAAAACTCTATCTCCTGCTTATCTGAAAACTCAATTTTGGCAAGACAAATGAAGGACGATTGAGGAAACAGGAGAAGCAGCTCTCTAAATGCATTTTTAGTTGACATCAAGACACAGCGTATCATGCAATGTAAGATTGTTCCCTCGGGAGTTATTAGTTCATAAATGTCATGACAGGGTTTCAGTTCACGTGCATGTCACCAAGTAAATTCTTACCCTAGGTTGAAAGTTTTACGGTTGTTTTTCGGAAATGCGTAGTAGCCCTTTGTCTCCTGAGTCAAAAGGTGTTTCGGTTCCTAGCAGCAAAGGCAGAGGGGCAGTGAGATCAGTGTTTGGATCCACAAAGAACTGGTAGACATAGAAACCCTATAGACATAAACAAAAGCAAGCGTTCTCCTGGTGGTGACATAAAACTATTCTTCTTTGTATGAAGCTTGGGTTTTATTTACTCACTATCTGAGTACTTGCAAGTTAAAAATGAACTTTAACATAAGCAAAATATAAAACAAAATTTATCTCTTGTCAACTTGACTAGATTTATGTTTGATAAATCATCATTGTGATTTCTCATGATAATCTATAAAGAAGTGTATGGATTTCCCTTCAGGAGCCTCATCATTTCCAATAAGCATAAACATTTGTTAACTTTCTAATATAGCTGAGGCATGCACTATATTGTATCATCATTTCTCCAGAGGAAACTCTAACCATGTAGGGAGATAAGGAAGACACATTAATGAGTCCAAATGCAAAATTCAGGGAAGTGCTGACTTCCTGTCAGTGTTGGGAAGTCAGAGAACGGAGAAAGGTTTGAGAGTTGGCACTGTTGTATGGGGTCCTGGGGAAGGTGGACTTTGAAAAAAGAGACAGGTATTTTCATTCATGAAGGAATACTCATAGTAAATGACCTAGACTCTGAACCTTAAACAAGTATATATGTATTTTTAACCTAGCTTTCAATAACACTGAAACAAAATATTTGTATTATGAAAAATAGTAGAACGTAAATTGCTTTACTTGACAAAGAGGATTTTTTGTTTTGTTCTGTTTTGTTTTCAATTTTTTCAAATCCTCTATATGCCTTTAGGAAGCTTTCAGTGAATATTAGGAATTAGATTAAGTTTTGGTTTAATTCGTAATGTTATTTAAGATGATCTACACAGAATGGTTTTGAAATGTTGGTCTGATACTAATATATTCCCTGATTTGTTTATTTGTATTAAATAACTTCCTAAAATGATATATGGCTGTATTCATATCTTTGTTCACATTTTTCTTATGGTGCTTATAGTGAGTCTTGCATTACGATTATTTGTATTAAATATCTGCCCACCCACGTATTGTCAATTCTTTGGAAACAGGTACCATGACTTTTTTTTGTCTTGCTATCAACACGTCTAACCCACACCTTCACCTGTTGGGAGTTCTATTGAGAGTTGTATACTGATAATGGGTTCAGCTGCTCATTAAATAACAATTTTAGGTAATTTTATCATATGATTTCATTTGTACTTTTAGAAATTCCTAATGGGAAAAATGACTTAAGTAAGTTAAAAAATTCAAAGTTCTGGGGTGCCTGGGTGTTTCAGTTGTTAAGCATCTGCCTTCGGCTCAGGTCATGATCCCGGAGACCCAGGATCGAGTCCCACATCGGGCTCCCTGCTCTGGGGAAGCCTGCTTCTCCCTCTCCCACTCCCCATGCTTGTGTTCCCTCTCTAACTGTGTTTCTCTCTGTCAAATAAATAAAATCTTAAAAAAAATTTCAAAATTCTGACAATATTTTTGAACTCAGGCAGGAAAATTTAGTTGAAGAGACATAAAATTATTCTTCTTTGTATGAAGCTTGGGTTTTATTTACTCACTATCTAAGTACTTGCAAGTTAAAAATGAACTTTAACATAAGCAAAATGTAAAACAAAATTTATCTCTTGTCTACAATTGTCTAACAATTTTGTTAGTGGTGGTGTAGGTTTTGTTTGGTTTCATTTTGGTTTTGATTTAAAGAATTTTCAAATTTGTGTAGCCTAGTCTAGGAGACATTCCTGTGGAAACAGAAGATGGAAGCATGCTTTCCTATCTACCATGCTTGCATTTATTAGCATTTGTATTTCTGAGAAGTCTGAAATAGAATTGAGTATAAGACAGCAGAATGGACCGATCGAAAATCTCACAAAGCCTTCAGAACTAGAAGATCTATCCTTCACGTGCCCCTCAAGTGCGCGGCATCACTAACCTCTATCCATCTTCACAGAGAAGGACTGATGTGTGGGTCTCTATCCCCATATATCCATGTGATACGGCTTTCATAGAAATAGGAAACAAGTATTGATCAACTAACAGTGCAACAATACTGAGGTTTTTCAGTTATGTACCTAGCAAGATATTATGTGAGAAACATTGTTTGCATAAAACACATTTTAGTCATAGAGGTTGATATTAATTAGTGTAGCTCTTTAGTTCATTAAATAAATAAATTGTCCTAACCTCGACTTCTCACTTTTGACAAAAGAAAACTTCAACAGAAACTTTAAACTTAGAAGTGCAACAACTTTTTCTTTTATAATGTTGTGATTGTGCAACTGTGCCGACCTTTCATATAAAGTCAACTATTGGTTTCGGGTTCTTCTTCTTCTTCTTCTTCTTCTTCTTCTTCTTCTTCTTCTTCTTCTTCTTCTTCTTCTTCTTCTTTTTCTTCTTTTTCTTCTTCTTCTTCTTCTTCTTCTTCTTCTTCTTCTTCTTCTTCTTTTTTTTTTCGAGCATGTTAGTCAATGTGTTCTTATAACCTCTGAATTCCTTTTGTCTATTATGTTCTTTCAGTGTTTTCTGAATTTCACTGCTTCTTTTTTCTTCTTCTTTTTTATTTTTTGTTAACATATAATGTATTATTCGCTTCAAAGAATTTCACTACTTTTTAACATGTCCATCAGGGAAGGATTTTTTAATGGAAGAAAAAGATTTACATTAGATCATCACATAATAATCTAAAATTTTTATATTTCTTTTCAAAGTGTATTTAAAAATTCAGCACATTCCTTGCTTAAAAGCACGGCTTAAAACAACTTTTTCTATGATATGATGCTAATCATTTGGCAAAGGAAAAATGGGAAGGAACACTCATAAGATGTTGGGGGGGGGAGCCAGAGACACTACGTTTTCAGCCCTTATGAAAGATGCTGTGATGCTCACTGAAATTATGAGAAAAGAGTACATGATGTGCAAAAAGAAAGACAATTAATAATATGATTAAAAATATTATCTTTTGGAATGCCCGAGTGGCTCAGTCAGGTAAACCTTTGCTTCCTGCTCAAGTCATGACCTCAGGGGCATTGGATCCAGCCCCACATCAGGCTTCCTTCTCAGTAGGGAGTCTGCTTCTCCTTCTCCCTCTGCCCCTTCCCATCTGCTCATGATCATTAGTGCAGATGCTTTCTCTCCCTCTAATGAATGGATAAAAAAATCATTAAAAAAATAAATAAAAATAATACCTTTCCTAGATAAAAGAGGCTATTGTCCTAGAGCTAAATCCCCATCTTTTAGCCAGGAAATAAATAGATATTGAGAATAAAGCTGATAACTTTATGACTAGACATAAAATCATAATTTAGACTTTGGGAAATAGTAGGTGGAAGTGGGAAAAACCAAAAATTGTTTTGTTTTTTTTTAAGATTTTATTTATTATTTGACAGAGAGAAACACAGCCAGAGAGGGAACACAAGCAGGGGGAGTGAGAGAGGGAGAAGCAGGCTTCCCGCCGAGCAGGGAGCCCGATGTGGGACTTGATCCCAGGTCTCCGGGATCATGACCTGAGCCAAAGGCAGTTGCTTAACCAACTGAGCCACCCAAGTGCCCCAAAAATTCTTTTAAAAATTTACTATGGGCATTAGGTTGAGATAGGTAAGAAGCTGGCATTTGTTTTATGTAATACTTCCATATGTTATAATTTATGCCCCATATGTCTGCATTACTTTGGACTTCATTCTTATTAAAAGGTATGAAATACATTTTCTTAATCTATTATTTTCCAACACAAGTGCAAAGGGACAGTGGGGAGAACAGATTGGATTCTAGAGATACTGTCTATAGGAACAGAAAGGGGACACTCATTCAGGGGGCCAGGGAGTGGATAGTGTATCTTGGTGCTCCTTCTCTCTAATTGACATCTTCATTAAAAAAACAAACAAACAAACAAACAAACAAACAAAAAAACCCAGCATGGATGTCAGAGCCAGTGTAACAAGCAAGTGACAGAAGAAACTACAAACCTCTTCTTATAGGCATAAAGGACAAATAAGAAAACTAGCCTAGAAAAAATAATAAGGGTTAGGAACAGACAGGGGATTGTAAATGAACTACCAATTTCTAATACTGTGTGTGTGTTTTAGGGAAGGTTCAAGCACTAAAAATATAATTTTAATAGATAAATGAATAGAAAATATATTTTAGATATATAAAGCTCAGATAAATCTTTATGGTTGGATAATTTCAGTAACAACAGCTAATTTACTACCTGGTGGATATATGATCCAATTGTGTGAAAACTACCTAATCTAGGCCATGGGATTTGACTTACACTGGAAACATGCAGACAGAATAGAGTTGCAGCCCATAATTCAGGCCTAGAAAGCCAAGCAAGATTATGTAAATTGACCCTCCCCCCAAGTCACACTATTAATTCTGATTGATGTTGTAAATTCTAATAAAAGGAAGGTCTGGACGGGGGGAAATTTCAAACACTTGGCTAAACCAAAATTTGAAGACAATGGTCAGATTCACTTTTCAGCTTTCTGCCTATCCCTCATTACCATGCCTCAGTGTGAACTGATTATGTCACTAGGGAAGTGCCCATCTCTGTAATGAAGAAATATTATAGCATCCTTTGGTTCTCAATCCTGCAGGGAAAGAATTAATAACTAATCACATAATCTCTTCTATAATTCATTTCTTCATAATCCTTGGAGTATAACAGGACTAATAATGTAAAGGAAGTGAAAATCACAAGATTATTAATATTTGTTGTTTTCATTACATTCTTCTTATTTTGGTTTGACTGTCATGAAAGCCATCAATTTGAAATGTATTATAAAATTTGAAATCTCTTACGCCTGATTTACCTAGCGGATGTTCAAAAGAAAGTGGCAAGAATAATTTTGAAGAGCAAAATAAACTCTTTGGGGAGCATTTCGGACTTCTGCCAAAACTAAAGCAATAAAGAGTATGAAAAAAAAGAGTTTGAGGATAATAATTTCTAAAATTCCTTTATGAGGGGACATTTTTTCCTTTCCTTCCAACTTTCAAGTGACGGAATTGAGTGACAGCATTTAGAAATACTTTTTAGAAGTGGTTCTTATTAGAAAGCTGTATCTGGGCGTCTGGGTGGCTCAGTGGGTTAAAGCCTCTGCCTTCGGCTCATGATCTCAGGGTCCTGGGATAGATGCCCACATCGGGCTCTCTGCTCAGCAGGGAGCCTGCTTCCTCCTCTCTCTCTGCCTGCCTCTCTGCCTATTTGTGATCTCTCTCGCTGTCAAATAAATAAATAAATAAATAAATAAGTTGTTCCTACTAACTGAGTGTGTTAAAAGAAAAGATTGCCACGAAGGACTTTTGAGCTTAGATAACTCACCAACTAAGCAAAATTAAATGACTTCAAGGAAAAAATAATAAGGAGTTCAATGATAGAATGTGAAATATGATATCTGAATTTTCCTAAGCTGAAATTCCAGGCAAAGCATCGAATAAAAGGATAAATAAGAAAAGTAGCCTAGAAAAAATAATAAGGGGTAGGAACAGACAGGGGATTGTAAATGAACTATTAATTTCTAATACTGTGTGTGTTTGTGTTTTAGGGAAGATTCAAGCAATAAAAATGTAATTTTAATAGATAAATGAATAGAAAATATATTTTACATACGTAAAGCTCAGATAAATCTTTATGGTTGGATAATTTTGGTAACAACAGCTGATTTAAGTCACAAAAGGGAAAATGTATGGGGACTCATCTCTCACCACTGCAACTCCTATTCCTCCTCAATTTTGATTCAAACAAGAAAAAATAAAGAGAAAAACAGGCATTTTCATCCTTTAACCCTTCATTATTAAGTAGGAAAATGCTGTGTTTAAAATGGAGAAGATGGGGGCGCCTGGGTGGCTCAGTAGTTAAGCGACTGCCTTCGGCTCAGGTCATGATCCCGGAGACCTGGGATCAAGTCCCACATCGGGCTCCCTGCTCGGCGGGAAGCCTGCTTCTCCCTCTCTCACTTCCCCTGCTGGTGTTCCCTCTCTGGCTGTGTTTCTCTCTGTCAAATAAGTAAAATTTTTTAAAAAATGGAGAAGACGCCCTGTTAGAGGCCACCAGGGACACTCCCCAGTCTTTTATTGTGTCGTTTGTTTGTGTGTGCAGTTGAAGGAAACTAGCTATTTCCGGAGGGGAAAAAAAATGAACTCTATTCTTAACCAATGTCAAGCACAAACATCATGAATATTTGTGTGTGTGTGCATGGACATGCGTCATAATGCAGGCGGTATAAATATACTGCATGTATATAGAGATATCGTAATATATAAATATAATATTTTACAAAATCTGAAACCACATTTTACATTTGTATTTACTTTATCATGGGCGCTTTTGAGAAGCCATTGAAGGAAATAAGCCTTCATTTTATAAGTTACTACTATTTGGGGCCCCTGGGTGGCTCAGTGGGTTAAAGCCTCTGCCTTCGGCTCAGGTCATGGTCTCAGGGTCCTGGAATCAAGGCCCAGGTCAGGCTCTCTGCTCAGCAGGGAGCCTGCTTCCTCCTCTCTCTCTGCCTACTTGTGATCGCTCTCTCTGTCAAATAAATAAAGAAAATAAGTTACTACTGTTTGGCCTAAGTGCCTAATTGTGGTGTAGCCCAGGACCCACTGGCTGGGACACATGTGATGCTCATTTGCTCTTTTCAATAAGCTAATAAATGTGGGATTTTTAAAAATATTTACTTATTTGAGAGAGAGTGTGTGAGCAGGGGAAGGGGCAGAGGGAGAGAGAGAATCTCCAGCAGATTCCCTATTCCCTACTGAGCTCAGAGCTCGATGTGTGGCTCAATCTCACAAACCTGAGATCATGACCTCAGCTGCAATCAAGAGTTGGACGTTTAACCTACTGAGCTAGGCACCCTCCCATGAGGAATTTTTATGCCAATTATAATGATGCAGACAAAAAGGGAAAAGAAAACATTTAGAGAGAATAACCTGTCTAACTAGCAAATGTCAGATCTGTAATGCCAAACCTAGACTTACTGGGATCAATTTTCCAGTTGCATGTCTGATAATGTTCTACCACATGCACGTGAGTTTCAATCGTAATCATCACTATCCATTATTATCTTTAAAAAAAGAAAAGAAAAGAAAATTCCACATGCCTGATTTAAAGGCCCATTTGCTATGAGTGGGATAAGTCATGAGGAAGAGGTAATAAGTCCTCAGCACTAAAAACAGCCTTTATCACCCTCCATTTCTTGGGATGGCTGAAGAATTATGGAAAAAAACATTATTGAGACTGTTTGTAACACTGAGGGGAATTTAGGTTTTTCCTTAGACTGTCTTGAAAAAAATAAGAAACGTGAAAAATAAACCAACTGAAAGCAAATGAGAGACAGACAAGGTTCTGAGTGTCTGTGATACCCAAATGTTAAAGAAACAGCCAGGATGAAGGATGTGGGACTAAAGCAGGTCAGAATGGCACCTTTGCGGCAAAGCAATAGTTAAGGATATGAGGGAAAAGAGCCAAATCACACACAGATGCATGTTTTCAAACCACACTCATAGAAAACTGAAAATGTTTTTGTCCTTCTTAAATTGACTTCTAAAGAGTTATTGAAGAAGGAAAATATACTATTTTCTGTCCCTCCACATATCAGTGCTTTGAAATCCACTAAAGGATTTTTCTCTTGCAGCATTTCCAAGGCTGCATTTGTCCTTGTTTAAAGGGCAAACATATAAAAACATGATAAGCATAGTGCATTTCAATTTATTTTACCTTAATTTTAATTTGAGCTTTTGATTTTTCTCATAAAATAAATTCAACTCGCATGAAAATGATATAACAAGAAAGAACAAGAGTCAGAATGGAGGAAAAAGAATAGTCAGGCTGATTGGTGATTCAAGAGCTAAGAGGTGACAAAAATGAATAGGTTGCCTGAAATATGTCAATGAAAAGTACCTTGATGAGCAGAGTGACGAAGAAGTTGACATCCGGGTCTTCCTTATGGAATGTCTGATGACTACAACTTGCAGAACTTTCATGGACAAGATCTACACTAATAGTGTGTTTTATGGTAGGAGCCTTGGGCCATGTGGTATCACCCTGAGCTCTGGAGGGACAGGAGACCAAGGCTAGTCACACAGGCGGGCAGTCATGTCCATGAGACAAACCCCCAGTAAAATCTCTGGACACCACAAGGTGGGCAAATGTTTTTGGTTGGCAATACCCCATGAGTGTTGTCATACATACTTGCTAGGACACATAAACACCGTTCTACACCACGGACGGAGCACAGCTGGAGTCTCCACACCTGGGTCCCTCTTGACCCCACCTTATGCACTTTTTCCATCTGCTCATTGTAATTGGTATTCCTTAACTGTAAGTATGATAACAGCATAACCAAGTTCTGTGAGTCCTTCTATTGAATCATTGAACCTGCGGGTGACCTTGAGCCATTTCCAAATTCAAAATATTTTTAAGGGTGAATGTGGGAAGATTCTGCCTCTTTCACTGCAATAGCCCATAATGCTTTGTTACCCCTGCATTGCAACCAGAGAGCTGTCCGGAGGGGCACGAGAGGAGAGGCAAGCATTGGAGCAAGAACAGATGTGAAAACCAAGGGGTACTCCAGGATAAAAGTCAATTGATAGGTAACCTCATAAATATTTCTTCTATATTTTTGTATATACATAGAAGTTTGAAAACATCATCAGAAATTTAAAAAAAATAAATAAAGTGCAGTCGAAGCAACCTGTCACAGCACAGCCCACTTGTACTCCCTGAGCTAGCGAAGGTGTCTTTGATGTAGTGGTGTCGGATGCCCACACAGCTATGCAGTAGACATTTTGTCTAGTCTGCAGCTCCCACGCAACAATAGCCAATGTTCTTGGCATTTTGCACGTCCACTTCCCACAGATTAAAAGGGTAATTTCCCTGCAGCCTGATGGCCCCAGGTGAAATGAGCATTCACCAAGGTAGAGAAGCAGAGAAAGTCTTGCTCAGGTCACAGACCTAGGGGGTGCCATTTTGGATATGATAGTGTTCATGTGTTTACGGTTTGCTTTCATTTTAATATAAAACATAATTCCATTGAATATTCAAATAAGCAAATTCTTCATTAATAATTGCAGCAGAGGATAACATGAAAGGTAAGTAGATAAAACATGCTGGTCAATGTGGGCCTGGGTGTGTGTTGGAAAAGGGATTTGGAGAAAGCACCTTTTATTACTGACCACCAGCCTGGATTCAAAATGGCATCCAATGGGAGGAGATCCATTTGACTTTTCCGAGGATAATGCAAAGCAAGGTGACACAGACACGGGTGACATTATTTTGTTTGGACTTTCAAAGGACACTTCATATGGTATAGGAGATAAAAAGCCATTTTGAAATGCAGTCTCTTGGGGTTGCTGAAATCAAACAAAGTGCATTGAAAAGTGGTTAAAAGAAAGATACAAAGCACTTTATTTTGTGACCGGTCAAAGCCATGCTCCTCACTGACATTTGTTAATTTTTTATATACTCATTGATCAAATATCTATCATTTTGATCCTTTCTCCATGGAGATAATAGTGTCAACTCTTTACTCTGAACCCAGGAAGGAGCTCATTGAACAGGAAGCGGGCAGAGAAGGGTACTTATTCTACCTAGCTCCCATTGTCCACGATTCTATATGCTGCTCACCAGCAGGACCTCACAAAACTATTGCTCTCCAGAAGCAGAAAGGATTTGGGCACACACACCCAGCTCCCCTTCTGCTTGCCCTTCCTGCTTTAAAGAGGATAAGTGCTGGGTGGCTGGGTCCCCTCCTGCACTCAAAAACAAATCTGCCGGGGGAGATCGGCCACCCGTGCTGATGGATAAAGGACTCCATCTGGTCTATTGGTACATGAGCAATCCACCTGAATCCATGAAGCAAACCGGGCTGTCTTCATACCTCTGAAGTATGGCATGTTATGTACTTTTTCAGCCAAAGAAGAATTCCTAAAGTCTTTTAAAAATGTTACAGTGACCGGGGAAATTATAGGAAAAATCTGGAATATGCTTGTTTGGGATTAAGTTTTCCTTAGAATAAGGGATGGCAGACTATGACCCAAGGACCCAAGCACAGTCACCCAGGTCCATTTGTGAATTGCCCTGATTTCATCACAGCAGCCAAGTTGAATGTTGTGACACAGGCAGTATGGCTGCAAAGCCTAAAATATTTACTATCTAGTCCTTATAAGAAAAGCTTGTTGATCCCTGTATGTAGAAATGTGTGCATACATAAAGGCTGATATTGTGAGTGTTTAAAAAATAAAACAGTTATTGCATATAACATTGTGAGATGTGTAAGGTATTGAGATGAAAAACACATAGAAATATATGTATACATATATGTGATATAAATTTGTTGTAATATATAATAATATAATATATATATGTATGTATATATAATGGTGGTTAAAAATACAGTAAACTAGAGGTCATTCCCAGGATGCAAACAGAACCAAATCTCAGGCATTTGAAATTAACCTTCATAATGTTATGGAGAATATGGGAAGTTAATTTTCAAACCAGAAGAGAAATAAAAGGCAATATTATATAAAAATATTCAAGGCTTGGAACAAAATTTTCTGATAACTTAAAATTTCCTACTTTTAGTTCTTAAAGTGAAAGTAGCATCCATGACATAAACACATCTTTGATCTCCGCCCCCCCCCCCCCACAGCTCCAAATGAATATAGCACTTCTCTGATGATTTGGCACGATTTCTCTAACAGGAACTTAAGATTTTTGGATCTATTAGCAGTGCATGCATTATTTATTAACTTGCATGAGGAGCAATTTTACAATTGGCAAGCTTCAGAAAGCTACAGAAAATGATCAGACCACCACCATCATGTGTGTTACCTCTCAGCAGTCCCTGACAGATAAAAACATTTAAAAGGAACCTCCTTTTCTGTCAGTCTGAGATGCAAAGTATAACAAATCGCCTGTTTCATTCATAATTTCCCTTCTGTCTATGCAGCAGTTAACTTGTGCATTAGCACAAATGCTTAAAAAATGCACAGACATTAATCTTAAAATGCTCTGGAGGCCCATATGAACTAGTATTATACATCAGTTTGGGGAAAATAAAAGGTGTCTTAGCTGTATTTTTGCAAACTTTGGCAGGTGGTCTGGGGTGCTGAGACACGGGACCATTGTCAGGTTACACAATGGTCAGGTATATGGCCTGTGATAACTGATTACAAGCAGAAGTAACTCACAGCACTGTACCTACAAGTGCATTACTTGTTTTATGTGCCCGCTACTACCCTTTGGGGAGTAGTCAGCAATGCACACGTCTGGGACTTCATTTACAACAGATGACAGCTATCTGAAGCCCTGTGTATCAGATAAATGGAGTGTATGGGTCTGAGAGGTGAGGATTGATATTGTGTGTGAGTAGCCCAGCTGGGAAAGAGCTAGCAATGTAGGAGATGCAGGGCCAAAATATAATTGAGAAATGGTTGCAGAGGGGATGGAGTATATCCCAGGCTTAGAAATGCAACACTGTAGTCAGAAAAAGAAAACATTTGAGATTGAATACAATGTTTGCTCTGCCTGGGTCCAAATTTCCCATTTCATCACAATTTCTCAATATATCACTTGTTTTATTAACATGGCAGGAACGCACATGACCTAATTTGACTGACATGTTAAAGCACCTCTCTTTGACAAGGTTTGATACAAAAATAAGGAGTAAAGAAGAATTTACCTATTTTGTTTTGCTTTTATTTTGTGTTTTAAAAGAACCCAATATAGCACAAATGCTAAATGCATATTTAGAGCCTTTGGAAACAGACAATAGTGTAAAATGAATCCTACTTTTAAGGAAGCATTTTAAAATTTCAGTCTTCCAAGCATAATTTAGGTTTGACATTATGAGAAAATGCCTTCATGAGTCACAGGGTTTTTAGAAGCTGGTTACCTTAGTGATTTTATTTGTCTCTCTGATACTGTCTGACAGTTGAAATATGCTTGGTGATACCTGCTGGCAGTTGCTAGTTTTAAACTACAGGAAATTGAAAGCAAGTTGCTTCTAGGACATTGAACTTAGAATTCCTTTTCTATTTTGGCAAATGGTGCGCAAATAGTGGAAGTCATCCCAATGTAAGGCTTCTGTCTTAATATTTAGAGAAACCTCACATATAAAATTAGCACTCTAACAACAGGTGCATAGATTTCGGTAACATACATAGACCTATATCTACATAAACACACACATTCTTACATCTTGCTTTAGAAAGTAATAAACAGGTACCGGGAATCCAGAAATCAAACTATAATTGAGTAAATCCAGATTCACATTACAAAAAGGTAGATCTAAAAGGTATAATAAGGGCAGATTAAATTTTCATGATTAAATTAAAAGGGATCTATTAAATGTTTAGTTTCATCAAACCAGACTAATTTAGTGAGCCATTAATATTTGCATTATTTTAAAAGCCCTGATAGATGAATAGAAAATGCCCCTAAATAGAGGTGCCTTGGCCTGAATATTTGTGTCCCCACTCAATTCATATGTTGAAATGCTAATGCCCAATGGGATAGCATTCAGAGGTGAGGCCTTTGGAGGATGGTTAGTCCAGTAGGCAGAGCCTCACAAGTGGGAATAGTGCCTTTTAGAAGAGAACCCACAGAACTCCTTAGCCCCTTGAACCTTGAAGACACAGTGAGAAGTCACCATCTATAAGCCCTAAAGCCATCAATGAAAATAGAATGTTCTAGAACCGTGATCCTGGACTTCTAGTATCCAGAACTGTGAAAAATAAATGTGTATTGTATACAATCCAGTCTATGGTATTGTAGCAGCCTCAACAGATTAAAACAAGAGATGTCAAAAGTGTGCTTGATTTAAAGGGTATATCTCTGCTTCTGGAAATCAAAAAATGAATTTCCTCCAAAAATCCATTCCATATTCAATGAAAGTTTAAAGCTCTTCCTAAAATTTTTGTGACTTCTTTAGAAGTCCATATTCTAGCACTCACCTCTTATTCTAAATCCTCCCTCCCTCCCTCCTTTCTTTCTTTCCTCCC
>PITA01014526.1:40259-53421 GCA_004023965.1 Spilogale gracilis | reverse complement strand
AATTATGTGTTAACAAGGGGATGCAGAGAAAAGCATCTGTTGACAGTTCTTCTCTGGGCTAGACACTGTATTATGTGCTTAACATTTATTACTTACATAGTCATTCCAATAGCATCACAAAGTAGCTATGCTGTTATAGCCCATTTTTTATTAATTAGCCAGCTGTGGTTCAGGAATGTTGATTAATTGACCTATGATTTCACAGTTAATAAATAGCAGACCCAGAAACCACCACTGCTGCTAACAGGAACTTGAAAGCTGTGAATATTCAGGCTTGGAGGGGGCCATGGTACCACCTATGAGGCATAGGAATCTAGTCAGTTTCTCAGATTTTGAGAATTCTGACAGTGATGATGACTTTGTTTCTGAAAGCACAACTTCAAATAAGAAACCCAGAACAAGAACAAAGGAGTTAAATCTGGAAACGCAGAAACCTACACTGAAGAATCTCCAGATAGAAGATAGCCCACCACAAGAGAAAGACCCTAAAAAATAAGATGACTTTAGATGAGAACCTCTACCAGCAAAACTTAGAAGTGGCACCAGCCTTATCAGTGAAGGAATGTCCAAGAGTCCCCATGGATGTGGAAGAAGCTCAAGATAAAAGTACCGAAAACTGCAGCAGCAGCGAAATCAGAGCAATGAATAAGGCTCCCCATATCTCCAATTGCAATGTAGCCAGTGATTTTTTAGATTTGGGTACTAGTACTGAGGAAGATGATTTGGATGGTGCTCAAGGGAAAAGAAAGGCATCATCCAAGGCTGTGGTACAACAGAGGAAGATTCTCTTGGAAGGCAGTGATGGCGATAGTGCTAATGACTCTGAACCAGACTCTGCAACTGGTGGAGGGTCTGAGCAGGACTCGGATTTTAGTGAGAGTGACGACAATGATGAAGACTTCACTATGGGAAAGAATCAAGTGAAAGAAATTAAAAAGAAAGAAGGAAGGTAAAATCCTCAGTTGAAAAAAGGATGAAGAAACCTAAATCCAAGCTTGATATTTTAGAAGTGACTTCAAGAGACTGTCTTCCAGCTGTTGTGAAATCCAAGTCTCAGTCATCACTAAAAAAGGTTTCTTTTTGTTCGAAGGCTGCTAGGAAACCATTGCAAATTCGCAGGCCTTCAGGTGAAAGCAGAAATCCCAGTGGATCCCACTGGAAATATCTGGAAGGAGCAGCAGCTGCAGCAGGAGCCCACTGGCAGGGCTGTGTGTTAAGTCTCCAGATCAGAGTCTGCCCGCCTTGGCTTGTCCAGATGAACACAAGTTAAAGCTTTGCATCCGAATGCTACTAGGAGCTGAGTGTGGTAGTAAACACATGTTTGATTAAGAGAACAGAGTTTTACAAGTGTGTTTATATTTAAATTGTGTTTCTGTTTAAAGAGTGTATCATAATATAAGAGGATCCTTTAATGTAAAAAAAAAAAAATGAGTAGCAGCCCCATGTTCACTGTCAGCCTATGTGCCTCCCACATCCATTCTTTTGTCCCTCAGTACCACTAGAGTTAAGATACAGATCAACTCAGAAAGTCAAATTTAATTATGTGTTAACTGAGTTAGTTTTCTTAAGAAACCAGGTGAGTCCCAGCATTTGTCCTAATATATTGACAAGTAGCGATAAGTAGGGGTAATGAGTGCAGTGGTAACTAGTTTCTTGTTTTTAGTGTTAAAGATTTTAGGGTGGATCTCAGTTACCTATGGCCACAGTACATAGCTTTCACATAAGCCAAACCTAATCAGGGAAGTTCTTAGATATAGTGATGTCTGCTGTCCTTGAGATGAATGATTTTTCCAAAAGTAACAGATATATAATCTAGGTGTAGACCATGTTATGTTAATTAATTCAATCATCTATTTAGAGGATATTTCTAAATGATTCTCTATACTGACTTCCCAATCTAGTTTTCCCCTTTGGCTAGTTCCCTTGACCTGTTCCTTGAAGCTTTTTCTATTTTTGTAAATTTTCTTCCCTTTTCTCCATTGACTTTGCTATAATCTTGTTTGTTTGGTTTATTTTCCTTTTCTGCTCTCTTGGTGTTCCTTTTTTTCCATTACTTTTTTCCATTTCTGCCACCTGTGTATTCTCTGTTTTTCTATCGATAAAATCAAAGGCACAGAGAATTTCAGGCTTTTAAGACATCTTAGAGATGAATTAATCAAACTACCTTCTAGTACTGCATCCCCGTGAAGAGGATATTTAAATGGAGAATTTGAAACACAAGAGAGAAAAAAGTCACTTATGCAGATATGATGAAAATTTTAATAATAGAGAGATGGGAAGTGGGTCTAGTGAACACAGTGAAGGTACGTAAGGAAGGAATTAGCAGGGGAGACCAAGTTTCAAGAATAACAACACTAAGTTGGATAGGAATAAGAGTTTTAGAAAAGATGTCAGAATATTTGGGTTTATGATAAGTTCGTTAAAGATGAATTACAGAAATGAAGGACACACACATACACAAAGGAATGAAGGAGACAAGATACCGGGAGTTGTTAAAAAACGCACATTAAAATAGATGGTTCAAGAGAATCCTGAGCAGTTCTTTGTTTGTTGGTTTAATTGAGTGAACTAGCATACTTCAGGTTTTCTGTTGAGAGGTATTAAAATCATTTGAGCCACTGGGAAGAATCTTTTTACAGAATATAGGAATGTGATATCATCTACTTCCACACCAACTTACAGAGTGGCTTAGATCCTCTCGAGTAATAGGGGGAATGGAGATTCTGAAGTATGCAGATGAATGGGGCACAGTAGCGGTATTCTCACTCCACCTCTTTTCCTCATGCTCTGATGCCCTTCCCATGTACATTTAAGGTTTGGTGGGGTAGGACTGACGCTCAAATCAGGAACTGATCTTCATTTGGGTAGTTGGTAACATGTCTACGTTGAGATGATCACATGGATGGGTGGAACTTCCTTTAGCTTGTTCTCCAGGAGCAAGAAATGGCTCCTACGCTTGGTCATTTGAGCCTATCTTTGTTTGGGGAGTCTGTGCTTTTTCATAGGTTAAAGATTTAAAAGGTTGGAGGGTACCGCTGAGCCCTGCAGAAGAGTGATCTAAGAGTGGGAGCTCACAGAAAGAAAATTTTAGGCAGGGTGTGGGGAAATAGAGGCACAGCTACCAGGACTGTAGGTTTATAGCAGTCTCTTCTTGGGTATCTGAGTGCCTATGAAGGGTTTTAAGGTTGCTAGTTTATGTAGACCTACATAAGGCAGGACCTGTGTAGGAAAAAAGTTAGACCTTATAATTTGTAATCTCTCTGGGAATAGTATTCCCACTAATAACATAAATTTGTTCTTTAACATTTGTTTATTTATTTTTTTACTCGAAGCATAGTTGCCACATAATGTTATGTTATGTTTCAGATGTATAGCATAGTTATTCAAGAACTCTGAATGTTTTACTGTGCTTACCGCAAGTGTAGCTACTATCTGTTACTGCCTAATGCTATTACAATACCATTGACTATATCCCCTGTGCTGTACTTGTGTGCCTGTGACTTACTATAAGTGGAATCGAACCTCCCATTCCCCTTCACCCCTTTTGTCTATCCCCCAGCTCCTTCCCTGTGGCAATACAGAATCTGTATATTTCTGGATCTGTTTCTGCTTTTTGTTTGTTCATTTTTTCTTCTCTCTGGAGTCTACATACAAGTGAAATCATATGCTATTTGTCTTTCTTGTCTTGAACTATTTCACTTAGCATAATGCCTTCGTTGGTACATCTACATTGTTACAAATGGCACGAGCTCATTCTTTTTGTGCTGGAATAATGTTCCTCTGTGTGTGTGTGTGTTTCACAGTGGCTGCACTAATTTCAGTCTCCATCACCAGTGTGCAGGGTTTCCTTTTTCTCGACATCCTTGCCAGCACTTGTTTTTCTGTGTTTTTGATTTTAGCCATTCTGATAGGTTTAAGGTGATGATAATTCATTGTATTACCTTTTGTACAATTAACTATTAAGCATTTCAGAGAAGTCCTTGCCTGCCACTCTTAGTTATGGGAACTAAGATTTGGTCTTTACTAGATATTTCACAACTTTGCAGAGGTGGAGGCAAAATAGATAACTAAAACCTTTTTAAAAGCAGAGGTCAAATTTTGAAAGACCTGTGCTCTCACAACTGTAAAACATTGATGACAGAAATTGAAGATGACACAACGAAGTGGAAAGATATTCCATGCTCATGGATGGGAAGAAGACGTACTGTTAAAATGTCTACACTAAAAGCAATCTACTGATTTAATCCAATGCCTATTACAATACCAATTGCATTTTTCATAGAACTAGAACAATCGTAAACTTTGTCTGAAACCACTGAAAACCGCAAGTAGCCAAAGCAATATTAAAAAAGAAAAGTATATTGGAGGTGTCAGGGTTCCAGACTTTGAGTTATATCATAGAGCTTTAGTAATCAAAACAGTATGGTATTGGCATAAAAACAGATATATAGATCAGTGGAACAGAAGAGAAAACCTGGAATAAACCCATAACTATATGGTCAGTTAATCTTTGACAAAGCAGGAAAGAATATCCAATGAGGAAAAAGAAGTCTCTTCAACAAATGGTGTGGGGAAAACTAGACAACTACATGCAAAAGAATGAAACCAGACAGTTTTCTTTAACCGTACATAAAAATGAACTCAAAAAATACGTCTAAAATAATAAAAATACTTGAAGAGGGCACAGGCAGTGATCTCTCTGATATTGCCTGTAGCAACCTTTTTTTTTTTTCTAGTCATGTCTCTTGAGGCAAGAGCAATAAAAGCAAAAATAAACTGTTGGGACTACATCAAAATCAAAAGTATTTTGTCCTGGGAAGGAATCAGTTTCCAAAATAAAATGGGAATCTAAGGAATTGGAGACGATATCTGCAAATGACATAGTCGATAAAGGGTTAGTATCGCAGTATAAAGGAGTGCTAGAACTCAACACCAAAAACACAACACAACTTAAAAATGATCAGAAGACATGAACAGACATTTTTCCAGAGAAAGCATACAGGTGGCCAACAGGCACATGAGAAGATACTCAACATAATTCAGCATCAGGGAAATACAAATCAAAACTACAATGAGATACCACTGCACACCTGTCAGAATGGCTAAAATCAGAAACACAAGAAAAAAGTGCTGACAAGGATGTGCAGAAAAAGGCATACTCTTGGATTGTTGGTGGGAATGCAAACTAAGGCAGCCACTGTGGAAAACAGTTTGAAGTTTTCTCAAAAAGTTAAAAATAGAACTACTCTACAATCCCGTAATTGCACTACTGGGTATTTACCACCACCACCCCCAATACAAAAACACCAAATCAAAGGGATTCATGCACCCCTATGTTTACTACAGCATTAGTTACAATAGTTGGCCCAGGTTTCCATTGATATATGAATGAATAAAGAAGTGGCATATACACACAATGGAATATTTAGTTATAGAAAACAATGAAATCTTGCCATTTGCAGTGAAATGGAAGAAACTAGAGAGTATTACGCTAAGCAAAGTTAAATCAGAGAAAGACAAATACCATATGATTTCACTCATATATAGAATTTAAGAAACAATAAGCAAAGAAGGAAAAAAAAGAGAGAGAGAGATAACCAAGAAACAGACTCTTAACTACAGAGAACACACTGATGGTTACCAGAGGGGAGATGGGTGGGGGAATGGGGGAATGGGTGAAATAGGAGATGAAGATTAAGGAATGCACTTGTCATGATGAGCACTGGGTGATGTATGGAATTACCAAACAACCATATTGTATACATGAAACTAATATAGCAGTGTATGTTAATGGTACTGGACTTAAAAACTTAATAACAAAAACAGAGGCTAGAGTTTAATTATATCAAGAAACTTCATTCAATGAATATATAGCTGACCTTTCCCTCAATGTTTCTTTTTAATGAACTTGTTTTTGTTGTATATTTTTGCTCTTAAGTATTTGCATTAAACCTGGTGATGATATCGACTCATTGCCTACATCAGATGACGAAAAGGTAGATTTTAATATCAAGGTAAAGTACTATCTTATGAAATTAATATTCCTACTCTGAATTTAGTTTTGTGTTATTTATTTTGTTATTTTGTGTTATTTATTATTTACTCTTAAAATTTAGCAGGGGCCTGCCTATGATCATTTTATGTTTGTAATGGAAAGTTGGTTGAAACAAACCATTCTATAGAAATATGACAAGATGGATTTTTTTCTTTTACTCTGGTAATAATGGGCTGGAAAATATATAATGACAGGAAAATTGTATTGGGAAAAGCTTCCGCATAATGGAGGAAATAATGACATTTTGTCAAAGGTAAATATTCTTAGTGACTTTTCTTCTTTTCCTTTCTCTTTCTCTCTTTCTTTTTAACATGACTTTTATAATATTCATGCCTAAATGAAATCTTCAGTGGATCCAGTTATTTATTGAAGATTGTTTTTTCTTGGACATTTTTTATTTTGGTAGCATATAGTTTAACGAATGATTCTTTTTTCTCTATTTCCACCCCTGTCCTACATTTAGATTAAAATAATACTGGTAATTGTGGACATTGAGAAATTCATTTCTCAAAATTTATACTGCAAAGATATTCTCCTGTGTTTTCAAATTAATTCCATTAAGAGTATATTTAAAACTCTTTAAGTAAAGAATACATGTTTTTCCTCAAATAATACTTAGCTTTAGGTGCAGAGGCTTTTCAAACACATAGGGTAAAATATCCGATTTCAGAAGTCTTTTATATTATAGTTTTTATTTTTATTTATTGTTTTTAAGATTTTATTTATTTATTTGACAGAGAGAGAGAGAGAGATCACAAATAGGCAGAGATGCAGGCAGAGAAAGAGGGTGAAGCAGGCTCTCTGCTGAGCAGAAAGCCCAATGTGGGACTTGATCCCAGGACCCTGAGAACGTGACCTAAGCTGAAGGCAGAAGCTTAACTCTCTGAGCCACCCAGGCACCCCATTATATTATAGTTTTTAAAAATATCTACTCACAGTCTTTGTATCAGATTCTAAAATTTAAAATTTCACTCATCATTTATATTTATTAAATATTCATTTTAAAAGTCCTGCATCATTATAAGTTACTGGATATTAAGAAACAGTTGTGTGTCTCCTGGAACACCAAGAATAAAATCTTGCTTGGAAGAAGCAATTTAATATTTTTTGAATGTGAAGAAATGAGCAGACAGATGGAATTGTGTATAATGGAATGTCATAAGTAATGTAATATGTACAATATACCTGCATTAAATATAGAAATTTTTAAAAATATGGCTCAAATTTATGTTCCCTTTTCATGTTTAGGATTTGTAAGTGCAAATGCATTATGTTGAGGAAATAAAGAAATAAATACGAAATTACATTGAAGTATATTTTGTATCCTCTGGATTATGTGCCTAAAATTTTAAATAAAAATTCCTCAACTTTTTTCTTTAACCCCATCTATGTCCCATTAGATAGATCCTTTCAAGGCATACATTTCTTCTTAGAATTCTCATTGCCAGTTCTTTCTCCATGTGGAAGTTGATGTTTTGGAGACATTTCTTTTTCTATGTTTTTCTCTCTAGAGATTTCCTGTAGTGGTAGATGAACACTAATTGAACAATTTACTTTATAGTGAAAAAATTAAATTCTTTTCTGCAGTATTTATACAGAAATAATCATGGAGTGAGAAAAGTCAGTATTATTAGGGATATAGTATGAAAAAAGTCTCTGTTTTATATACATTTATAATATGTATATGAAAAAAACTTGAGACTTCTGTTTATAGTATAACCATAATCATACTTACACATACAGAAAAGGAAGGTTTTTTGACATACCTTTTTTTTCTTACATTTTTCCCTTTTTTCCTAAGCTCATATTTGATTGATTGGTCATGTCTTATATTTTTCCTTTTTTCTTCTTCTCCCCCCAGCACTTGTTTTTTAATGATTTATCCCTACCCTAATTTTTCCTTACAAAAAATAATAGTGTCTGTTCCAGTCCATTTCTTTCTGTCTCCATTGTCAACAGATTTGGTTATAGCTTTCTGTTATCTGTGTATGGGTTTCTTCATGAATCATTGCCCTACAAGGTTTATCATCATTTTTTTTCTCTTTTCTGGAAGAAGCTGAATTAAAACAATCATTTGTCTTTAGCAGTTTTTAAAAAATATTTATTTGAGAGAGAGAGAGAGAGAGAGAGAGAGAGTGAACTCACAAGCAGGGGTAGCAGCAGGCAGAGAGAGAAGCAGTGCAAGGAGCCCAATGTGAGACTCTATCCGAGGACCCATAGCTCTAGGCAGGCACAACCGACTGAGGCACCCAGGAGTCCCTCCCTGTCTTTAGCATCTGGACAAACAAAAGCAACTTAAACTGTTTGCAATTCTAACTTACCTAAGATGCTATTAAAAACTAAATTTTAATATTTTCTCTTATAAGAGATATTCATGCAAATATAAATAACACAAATACATTTTAAAATATAATGATTAATTTAAATTTCTTAATGTTAGTGTTTTTCAATAATACTTTTAATTGCCTGGGAATAAATTTCTATTTTAGGTTACTTTCATAGAGAAAGTATTTAAAAAATTTTTATTTAAATTCAATTTAATTTACATATACTGTATTACTGGTTTTAGAGGTAGAATTCAGTGATTCATCAGTTGCATACACCACCCACTGCTTAGTAATTCAAGCACCACTTTAATGCCCATCACTCAGTCATTGCACTCCCCCTCCCCCCTGCCCAGCTTCCTTTCAGCAACCTTCAGGTCTTCTCTATAGTTAAGAATTTCATAGGGTCTGCCTTCCTCTCTTTTCATCTTATTTTTTTCCTTCCCTTCCCCTATGTTCATCTGTTTTGTTTCCTAAATTCCACATAAAAGTAAAATCATGTTATTTGTCTTTCTCTGACTGTTCCATTCACATCATTGCAAATGGAAAGATTTCATTCTTTTTGATGGCTGAGTAAGATTCCAATGTGCACCTGTGTGTGTGTGTGTGTGTGTGTGTGTGTGTGTGTGTGTGTGTGTGTGACGTCTCCTTTATCCATTCGTCTATCAATGGACATCTGGGCTCTTTCCATAGTTAGGCTATTGTAGACATTGCTGGTATAAGCATTGGAGTGCAGGTGCCCCTTCAGAACACTATGTTTGTATCCTTTGGATAAATACCTAGAAATGTAATTGCTGTCTTTCAAGATACAGCTCTACTTTTGCAACATTTTCAGAGCTTCCCATATATAACTATTTTCCCCTTTGTGCCTTCTCCCTGCTTTACTCACTTCACCTGTAGAACTAGGAAATAATGCTCTTCTGTTCTTATTGTTTTCATCCATCTCTACCCCTACTAGCATATAGGGCAGTCTCTGTCTTTTATTTATAGTTCCACCTTCTCCCAGGATAGTGCCTATGACTTGACAGATATGGTATGTATTTGTCTTTCATGAGCACATGAATGAGTGAGCAAATGAATTAATGTGATGTTTTCTGAAGTTGGATTTTCTGTTGTGTTGTTTTCACAGAAAGGAGAGACACAGCCAGCAACTGAAAAAAAGATCAGTGGTCTTGCTATTATTGAAAGTGCTCCACAAGAGCAAACAGTTAATGAGAATTTGACTGCTGCTGACAGAGCACACAAAAGTAATAGACACGGTAAGTTAGTGAACATCTAGGAACTTTTTAAAACTATGCATGAATGCTAGTATAAAAAAAGTATCAAAGACTATAGATCCAGTTATGTTACCCATTTTATTAAGGTATTTTTCTTTTGCTGTCTTTCTTCATAAGTATCCCGACTCTACCAACTTTTTCTTCCTGGAAACACTTCAACCTTCTGAAAATCATTATTGCTATTACTTTTATTTTATTGAAATAGTCATGAAGGGGGACAGGCTTGTATATATGTTAAGAGTTCATAATATGTGTTCTCATTTATGTATCCATGACTATATTTTATACTTACGATTTCAGCCTTAGGATTAGAACAGGAAGATGGCGAATCACCTGGGGATTCTGAGGTACTGTTTTATTATTATTTTAAAATTTAAGCATTGAATGATGCTAATACATGCAAGGGACGCTTAGACTTCACTCTCTCATCTCTGCATTTGCCCATGGAAAATATTTCCTTATACTCTTTACCTATAATTGATAAAATAATTATGTGCTAAATATAATAATATGGCATACTATGGTCCTGCTACTTTGCAAGCTTAACTTCATGAAAGCTGTGTAGTATTATTGCAGAAAATTGAGGCTTAGAAGTGATAAGGAATTATATTGAGTTTGAAAATTAAGTCATCTAAAAATTTAAAGAATTACTCCAGGCCAGATTATGTCTAGGTGTGTGATTTTGTGGTGGTGTATATGTATGTGCAAAACTCCAAAAGAGATCTAGGAAGAGTTTGGATTATAGTTTTTTACAACTTGGAACATGAAAAAGATAATCCCTGGGACAAGAAAGTGTATATATATATTTATATATATTACATACATGTAATATATATACATATGTAATATTTTGGAAGTATTTCATTTACTTATGTACTTGAGAGAGAGTGAGTGAGTAGGAGAGAGAGGAAGAATCTAAGCAGACTCTAGTCTGAGAACAGAGCCCAGCTGAGCCTTTGGAGGGCCCTGAAAGTATTATTTGGATTGTTAAGTAGATTTTCAAGGAGCATTGAGATGATGACATCACTTTAGTGTAGTGATGTTTTATTCATTTATTTTTTTATAAAGATTTTATTTATTTGAGAGAGAGAAAGGGAGCATGATGGGAGAGAGGGGCAGAGGGAGAGGGAGAAGCAGGCTCCCTGCTGAGCATGTGGGGCTATATCCCAGAAATGTCTGAGCCACCCAGGCACCCCTGGTTTAGTGTTGTTTTTAGTAGCTAAAAACTGTATCGGATAGTTAAAATAGTATGCACTGAGTATCTCTGTGGAAGCTGTACTTGTAGTAACATAGCTATAAGGTAATGATGACCTTTTCTAAGGTGACACACTAGGGAAGGAGGTAAAAAGGGCCTGATCTCTTAGCACAGGTAGGTGCTACCCAGTGGTGCAAGCACCGTGTTTGAAGTCAGAAGATATGGTAGCATCCTACCAGTCTGTTTACCCTGTTTGAATGTCAGTGACCTCATTCATAAAAATGGTCCTAATACCTACCTCTCAGGTATGTGTAATGAACAAATGTGAAAATACTTTGTAAACTGTAAAGGGTGTTATAGAAATATAAGACAAGAATGATTACAGCAGTATTTAGTGATTTACTAAATTATTAGGACACTTTTTTTAAATGTGAAGGTTCCAAAGGATAAAAAATAAGTGGCAGAAGTGTCAAGAAAAGAAGGGGAAAGTTGAATGGGCAGATGGATTTCTAATTTGGGGTATGTTAAATCAGTGACATTGTGCAGGTATACAGTTGAGCCTTGAACAAGATGGGTTTGAATTATGCATCTGCTACACTCAGATGATTTCTGCTACAGTGCAGTACTGTTAATGTATTTTCCCTTCCTTATGATTTCTTAATAACCTTTCCTTTGGTTTATATTGTAAGAATACAGTATATGCTACATAGAGCATACAAAATGTGTTAGTTGACGTTACGTTAGTGATAAAGTAGGTCAGTGTTGGGTTATAATTTACTCTGACCTTCAGTGCTCAGTTTACGGAGTCAATGACCAAATGCAGGTTAAGAGGTAGGTTAGATTGAGAGAGCACATATGAGGTCTTCTATTTAAATATTTTGGTTTTTAATATACACTTTTCCTATTTTTAAGTCTAACTGCTTTTAAAGTAGGAAGTTCAATAGGAGATTAGTAGTTAAGTTTTGGGGAGAATCAAAAGGTATATGTGGATTTCTGACAGCACAGCCATCAACGCCCTTAACCTTGCATTGTGCAAGGGTCGACGGTAGAGTGACTTGGTATTGAGACCTTCTCGGTGGGATTATGATTATTTTATATATAGAGAGAGTGTGTGTGAGAGGGGTGTGGAGGGGCAGAAGAAGAGAGAGAGAGGGGTTCCCAAGTAAGCTTTGTGCTCAGCATGGAGCCAGACATGGGGCTTGATCTCACAAACCTGAGATCATGAACTGAGCTGAAATCAAGACTCAGATGTTTATCTGACTGAGCCACACAGGCACCCCCTCAGTGAGATTATTTTCAGTGTTTTGACATTAAACATTTCTGTTATTGAATATCAGCTATGTACCAAGATGTACAAGTTGAGGGGTTAGGCTGTATTGGTAGGAGCAGAAAAATAAGGAAACAAAAATCCACTGTAAGTCACTATAAGTGCTTCATATAAGGAAAATGGAAATGTTAGCTTAGGGAATATTGGGGGAGCTTGTAGCTAGGATGGGGGTGAGAATGGGAGTGGAATGTTGTTTGTCAGAAAAGATCTGAGTGTGGCCAGACCTGCCAAGTGAGGAATGAGAAAGCCCAGTTGTGTGAAGCTCTAGGAGACTTCCTAGACATTCTGGACAGAGAGAAGCATGGATCACATCTGCTCATCATTTCACTCTGATGTCTTGGAATGACCAGGAAGCAGGAAGATCCACCCCATTGTCATACTCATTCGTATTGTTATTGTGTGTAAAAAAGAAAATGTGCATACTAAAATAAGTGCCTGGTACATTTTAAGTAATTAATAAATAAATGCCCTTATTTTTCCCTTATGAAAGCTTACCATACTTTTTGAAAAGTTTCATACCTCTATCTAAATTTTTTTGCTATTATATAAACATAATTTCAAGAAAAGTTTTTCACCCTACTTTGCCATTTCATTCAACCGTTTTTCCTGCCAATAATGGTCCCAAGCCTTTGTTTATCTAATGAAGCAGCTTCTACCACAGTGTTCTGTTTATACTCACCATGATACACTCTACAGTTTCTTATCATGTCAGGCGTCCTATTTTAACACTGAAAAAGTTTCTGCGTTTAGGAGCAGTTTAAATTTGTAGCAAATATACTTATTAAAGAACTTATTTAGGGGCGCCTGGGTGACTCAGTTGGTTAGGCGACTGGCTTCGGTTCAGGTCATGATTCTGGAGTCTCGGGATCGAGCCCCACATCGGGCTCCCTGCTCAGCGGAAAGCCTGCTTCTCCCTCTCTCACTCCCCCTGCTTGTTTCCCTCTATAGCTGTGTTTCTCTCTGTCAAATAAATAAAATCTTTTT
>PITA01014526.1:0-40159 GCA_004023965.1 Spilogale gracilis | reverse complement strand
TGTTGTTAATTTTCAGAGTAGATCTTCAAGTCTTTCAGAGAAAAACATTGCTCATTTCTCTGGAGCTACAGAGCAGAAAGGGCCAGGTATGTTAAATGAACAAGTAGAAGGTAAGACTTGTATTTTACAAAAGTCATTTGATAGAATGTTAATTTAAAATGAGAATACTGATATATTTTAATATCCAAGGAAAATCACCTATTAAATGGATAGAGAGGAGAAAGCTTGAAGAGGAAGTAAGTTGTGTATCTTAGCAGGTGTCAGCAACAGATTAGATTGAGAGTGCTTTTAAAGGAGCCTAATTACTGGTTCCATTTCCAGATACTCTAAGACAGAAGGAACGTCAGGAAATAACAGGAAAAGAGCAAAAGAGAACCGGATGAGACAGGCAGAGAGTACAGGGAGTAAATGAAGGACGATAAGCAGCTCATTATAGTGGAAGGTGGTAAAATATAATAATTCTTTTAAAAGGAAGAGCAGACTATTTGAAATGTAGAAATAATATCAAGTGAGCTTCCAGGACCAAAACTTGTCAAAGTAGTATAACAAAATTTTCCCCCTCTTACTGCTTTCCTCACTGTTGGGAAGCCATTAAGGACTGATGTGGGGATCAATAGGGCTGTGTTTTTTCAGATATAAATGTATGTATCTTAATATCATGTAAAATGGTCGTACTTCACAAGATGGTATCATTCAGTGCAAGATAAGCGAACTGGAAGAAAGAAGAGAGCTTGGTCAGTTAGGGGGAAATCAAGGAAGCTTTAGCCCTGATAAAAAGTCCACTAGAAAGTTTGTGACTTTTCGGGTGACTGTGTTGCTCTGTCATTAAGCGTCTACCTTCAGCTTCAGTCATGATCCCTGAGTTCTGTAATGGAGCTCCACATCAGCTCCCTGCTCTGCTTCTCCCTGTCCCACTCCCTCTGTTTGTGTTCGCTCTCACTGTGTCTCCCTCTGTCAAATAATTAAATAAAATATTTTACAAAAAGAAAGTTTGTGACTTTTAATACATTACCAGTTTTGAAGAATTGATAGTGATGAACTTAAGGCTTGCTTCTAGAACGTTAAGATAAAGGAATGTGGCAGCAGACTCGGTATGGACCAGAATTTCTCAAATTTTAATGAATCATCTGAGTCCTTGTTAAACACGCACACCGTGAGCAGCAGGTCTGGTATTCTGCATCCTGACCTCTCAGGTGATGCCAGTGTCAGTGGTCCTTGGGTATGTGCTCTGTAGCAAGGGTGTAGACTTCCCTCTAGAGAAATCTGGAGGGGCCATTGGATAGTTCAAGACACAATAGGATGAAGGAAAAGCATTATTTTGTTTTTATTTCTGAGCATGCTTTTAACTATAGGGGAGCAAGGAATACAGAAATAGAGCTTATAGATGTAAGATACTACTGCTAAACTCAGAAGAAAGAAGTGGTGGAGATAGTCTATAATAAATGGGATGTAAACACAGATCAAGACCATAGATCCAGAAATAATTTTTTTAAAGAGTTATTTATTTTTTGTAAGGAGAGGTAATGAAAGAGTGAGAGATTGATCAGGGGGAGGGTCAAAGGGAGAGAGAGACAGTCCTCAAACAGATTGTCTGTAAGACGTTGGGCTCTATCCAAAGACGTGACATCATGACCTGAGCCAAAAATCAAGAACCAGCTGCTCAATCCACTGCTCCATGCAGATGCTCCCAGAAATTGCTTTTGAAGAAGGGGGATAGTGAAGAAAAGATGGAAAAAAGAAAGGTATTTTAGCTAGGAAACTTTGTGGTTGATGAGGAATCTTGAGAGAATTCACTTTAGATGGCTTGAGGGTATTTGCACTAAAAGAGATTAAATCACAGTTGCTCCATAAAGAATACAGAAAATCAGATGGAGTCCTAGACATGGAGTAAAATATAGACACTTATTCATCTTCCTCAGATCTATTGGACATCAAAGATATATGTTACATTTGTATTCATTATTCAAATGAGATTAATTTGAATAATTTTTGATATGATAGCTATTTCGAAAACCCTTTTAAAGGTTGACACGATCACAAGATGGGACCAGGGAGGGAGACAAACCATAAGAGCCTCTTAATCTCAGAAAAGAAACAGAGGGTTGCTGGGGGTGGGGGGTTGGGGGAATGGATAAGGTGGCTGAGTTATGGACATTGGGGAGGGTATTGCTGTGCTGAGTGCTGTGAATTGTGTAAGACTGGTAATTCACAGACCTGTACCCCTGAAGCAAATAATATATTATGTTCAAAAGTAAAAAAGAAGACTGGCATGATCTACAAAATGAAACTAATTTTGGAATCAAAGGAAATTGTAGGGGTTCCCTAAATACTTCCCTAAATACTAAAATTGCTATCAGTAAGTATGACACTGATTTTGAAATAGAAAAGATTTTCATTACATAAAAATTCTGTGGCAATTAAATTGATTTTTTCCCCATTTTCATAGTCATGTTTCCATACTGAAAGCTTACTTTACATTATTTCTTAGATGTATCTTATATAACTTCTGGATCAAGAGACTTTGAGATGGCTAAACTAAAGGAAACAAGAAGTATAGATATACCAGTATCCCACACAGGTATGGACATAAATGAGTGCTTTTATTCACTATTATCCTACAAATGTATATCCAAACTGATCAATTCATAACACTTTCTCTGATGAAAACTAAACTGTGCATTCAACTGAACTAACATCACCACTGTGTACTGCCTAAATTATGGGACAAAGTGAAGAACATGGTAAATATTTGTAGCCTAATTGCATAAACGATTCTGCTGTACTGCATTTCAGATGTGCTCTTGCATTCTACCATTGGCTTTCACGTTTGTCCTCTCGGGGTCATGATTTGTTCCTTTCATTACAAACTAGTTTTCTCCCCATCAGTCAGCATATTCATATTGGTATACGTGCTCTTTTATATTTTAGATACAGTCACTTGAAATATCATCTTACTTTTGAAATCTTTTTTTTTTTTAAGGTTTTATTTTATCTGAGAGAGAGAGAGAGAGAATGAGAGAGACCACAAGAGGGGAGAAGGTCAAGGGAGAAGCAGACTTCCCGCGTTTCTGGGGGCCCAATGCGGGACTTGATATTGGGACTCAGGTTCATGACCTGAGCCGAAGGCAGTTGCTTGACCAACGGAGCCATCCAGGTGCTCCTTACTTTTGAAATCTTATCTGCATGTTCTATTGAACATATATTTTCATATTTTTTCCTTTTTTTAAACATTTTTAAAAATTACATTATTTTATTCTTTTAAGTGTTCCACGACTTATTGTTCATTCTCCACACCAAGGGCTCCATGCAATATGTGCCCTCAATACCCACCACCAGGCTCATCCATCGCCCCAGCCCCCTCCCTTCCAAGACTGTCAGTATGTTTCTAAGTCCAAAGTCTCTCACGTTTCTTCTCTCTCTGTGATTTACCCCAATTCACATTCCCTTTCCTTCTCCTACAGTCCTCCATATGACTCCTTATGCTCCACAGGAGGGTGAAACCCTATGATATTTGACTTTCTCTGCTTGGCTTATTTCACTCGCTACAAAAGTTGCATTTTCATCCTTTGTTTTTTTTTTTCTTTAAAATTTCATTTATTTATTGGAGAGAGAGATAGAGTGAATGAGAGAGAGTATGAGAGAGCAGAAGGTCAGAGGGAAAAGCAGACTCCCTGCAGAGCTGGGAGCCTGATTCAGGACTGGATCCCGGAACTCCAGGATCCTGACCTGAGCTGAAGGCACTGGCTTAATCCAGATCTTGGATACCAGCCCTTTGTCTATAGTGTCATTTGCGAATATCTTCTCCCATTCTGTGGGTTGCCTCTTTATTTTGTTGATTGTTTCCTTTGCTGTGCAAAAGCTTTTTATTTTGAAGAAGTCCCAAAAGTTCATTTTCACTTTCGTTTCTTTTGCCTTTGGAGGCGTGTCTTGAAAGAAGCTGTTGTGGCCGATGTCAAAGAGGTTACTGCCTGTGTTCTCCTCTAGGAATTTGATAGATTCTTGCTTCCCATTGAGGTCTTTCATCCATTTCAAGTTTATCTTTGAGTATGGTGTAAGGGAATTGGCGTGTTTCATTCTTCTATACATAGCTGTCCAATTTTCCAAGCACCATTTATTGAGGAGACTGTCTTTTTTCGACTGGGTATTTTTCCTGCTTTGTCAAATATGATTTGAGCATAGAGTTGCGGGTCCAAATCTGCTCTCTTCTCTGTTCCATTGGTCTATATGTCTGGTTTTATGCCAGTATGATGCTTTGTAATAAAGATTGATATCAGGTAATAAAATGCCCCCAGCTTTGTTTTTCTTTTTCAACATTTCCTTAGCAATTACGGGGTCTTTTCTGGTTCTATATAAACTATAGGTTTTTTTTGTTCCAGGACTGTGAAAAGTGCTGGTGGAATTTTGATCAGGGTGACATTTCAAGTATAGATTGGTCACTCCCAGGCAAATATTAATAAAAACAGATTCAAGGAAAGGTGTTCTGTGAAATAATCTCCTAACTATAATCATGTGTAAAACATCAACCCAAATCATAAAAAATTTATATCATGCAGTTGTAATTATAGCCTCCCAAAACAACACCCAGGTTTGCTTATTCACTTGAAGATCGCACAGGTCTAAGCATATTTGTACTCATGCCTGTGGTTTATTATGGTGAAATGATACAATGCAAAATCAGCACAGAGAAAAGGTGCATGGAGTGAAGTCTAGAGTATGCCCAGTGCAGGCTTCTAAGCATCCTCTGACTATGGGTGTGCTTAATTCCTCCAGCATCCATTGTGGCAACTAATGTGAGATATTGTCTGCCAATACAAGAATCTTATAAATACTCAGTGCCTGAAGCTTTCTTTAAATGATAATCATGTAGGCATATTCTCTCTAGTATATACCAAAATTCCAGGTTCCCAGAAGGAAACCAAGTATACAGGATAAATCACCTGGTTTGTACCAATATGTAGGCACAACCGCTCTAATCAGCTATGGAACGGTGGAAACTGTCCCCAAATCCAAGTTCCCAGATACCCAGCAAGGGCCAGCCATTCAAGTGGGATATAATGGTAGCAGTCTTTGGCTTGCTGTATGGAATCTTTTCCTGAAAGGAACTATAACCTGATTCAATTTTTGGTGGTGTGGTATGTCATGGTACCTGTTTCAGTAGCATAACCCATATTAAATTGAAGTGCTGGTTACTTTTTTAGTGAACTATTGTGAGTATTTAAGTTATTTGTACATAAATTCCTAGGGCAATATTAAGTAATTATAATCTGTTTTTATATCTGATGAATCTTTCATTAGGATTCTTAGATTAAACAATGATTTCTAAATTAAAGTTAGAATAAACACTCTTCATATATAGATATTCCAGTTTTGTTTTACATTGTGGTGAATCCTTGTTTCTAATTATAAAATAAGATATTAGATTATATTTGTCAATTATTTCTTCCCTAAGTATTCAATTAAAATTATTTGCTTTCCGTATTTTCATATACTTGAATATGGTGGATAATACCCATATTCTGTTACTTGGGTCTTTATCTTAATTTTCAAGGTGGCTGTATCTCGCTTTCATATGTGGTAATGGCAGGCTCAATAGATACATTTTTTTCCCTTTACAATAAATAGGCCTTATTTTTCAGAGCATTTTCAAGTTTATAGCAAATATAGCAGAATGTACAGAGAGTTTCCATTTACCACATGTTCACCTACATGCAAAGCCTTCCCTGTTATCAACATCCTGCACCACAGTGTTACATTATTATATTTACATTAACTCATCTTTATCACCCAAAGTCTGTAATTTCCATTAGGGTTCAGTCTTGGTGTTGTACATTCTATGGGTTTTAACATATGTATAATGACATGTATCCACCGTGTTTTATCACACAGAATAGTTTACTGCCTTAAATGTACTCTGTGTTGTGCCTATTCATCCCTCCCTTTGATGCAACTCTTAACTCCAAACTTAAAAAGTTTTACTTTTTCCAGAATGTCATATAGTCACAATCGTACAGTAGATATCTTCTGGACTGTTTAAAAATTAAAATTCCAAGATAATTGGGTATAGTGATTGAAGATACTATGTCCTTTGTTTTGTTTTGTTCATCAGGGTAGAATTTGATGACATATTCAATACAGATTGAAAAAGTGTGATTTCTGTAGACATTTGTCACATAATGGGGAGGGTTTAGAACAGGGACATCATGTACTACTACCTAGCACTAATCATTGCTACCATCCTGGTCTAAGAGGTGTGTCCAGGTAGACTCTCTAGCAATGAAAGTACATAGTCTCAAGAGGTCATACTTTATAGAATCCAAATGGACTAAAACCACGAAAATCTTTCATGTTTACCTTGCAGTTGGAAATAAGGCCAGAGAGAGTCTGTTTACTCTGTTTTGCCATGGTGCAAAGTACCGTGACTATAGACCAAACTTTCTGATGATGTATTTCATCCTTAACAGTCTCTGCTGAAGAGCTGGAGAAGTTCTATTGTGTTACAGCAAACTAAGTATGGTCTCTTTTAGCTGCCCCTAGTAGTGAAAGTCCAGAAGAATCCTGCTACTTAAGTTTGACATTGTCAATCTATGATGGTGATTCTGCTAATGTTACCATTTTCAGTCAGTCAGGGTTTGGTTAAAATAATGGTCGTTATAAACATTCACTTGTAGGTGTCAAGTTCTGATAAAAACCATTCTTTTCTTGTATTTGGTAAACATAGAGGAGAAAGTAAGATTTCTTAGTGCATTCACAGTCTACCAATAGTGTAGTTAGTGTTCACTCCGGTGTGGTTGCCAGGTATGGTCCTGAAGGAATACTTCTTAACATGTCATCAGTCTTAAACTTTTGATATTCTGTCTTTTTTGTTTTATTGATTTGAAATGTATTTTGCTTTTTTCTTCAGTGGTGGAAAAGCATTCTGAAGAAGACTCTATAAGCAGGTAGGATTTTTATGGATTTTTTACAAATTATATGTTAACAAGGGGATGCAGAGAAAAGCATCTGTTGACAGTTCAACCCTGGGCTAGACACTGTATTATGTGCTTAACATAGATTACTTACATAGTTATTCCAATAGCATCACAAAGTAGCTGTGCTGTTATAGCCCATTTTTTATTAATTAGCCAGCTGTGGTTCAGGAACGTTGATTAATTGACCTATGATTCCACAATTAATATGTAGCAGACCCAGAAACCACCACTGCTGCTAACAAGAACTTGAAAGCTGTGAATATTCAGGCTTGGAGGGGGCCATGGTGCCACCTGTGAGGCATAGGAATCTAGTCAGTTACTCAGATTTTGAGAATTCTGACAGTGATGATGATTTTGTTTCTGCAACCGCACGTTTAAATAAGAAACCCAGAACAACACCAAAGGAGTTAAAACTGGAAACGCGGAAACCTACACTGAAGGATCTACAGAAAGAAGATATCCCACAAAAGAGAAAACCCCAAGAAATAAGGTAACTTTAGATAGAACCTCTACCAGCAAGACTTAGAAGTGGCACCAGGTTTATCAGTGAAGGAACTTCAAAGAGTCCCCATGCATGTGAAGAAGCTCAGGATAAAAGCACCGAAAAATGCAGCAGCAGCGAAATCAGAACAAAGAATAAGGCTCCTCATATCTCCAATTGCAGTGTAGCCAGTGATTTTTTTAGATTTGGGTACTAGTACTGAGGAAGATGATTTTTATGGTGCTCAAGGGAAAAGAAAGGCATCATGCAAGACTGTGGTACAACAGAGGAAGATTCTCTTGGAAGGCAGTGATGGCGATAGTGCTAATGACTCTGAACCAGACTCTGCAACTGGTGGAGGGTCTGAGCAGGACTCTGATTTTAGAGAGAGTGACAACAATGACGAAGACTTCACTATGGGAGAGAATCAAGTTAAAGACATTAAAAAGAAAGAAGTGGGGGCGCCTGGGTGGCTCAATTGATTAAGCGACTGCCTTCAGCTCAGGTCATGATCCTGGAGACCCAGGATCAAGCCCCACATCCGGCTTTCTGCTCAGCGGGAGGCCTGCTTCTCCCTCTCTAAGTCCCTCTGCTTGTGTTCCCTCTCTGACTATGTTTCTCTCTGTCAAATAAATAATAAAATCTTTAAAAAAAGAAAGAAAAAGAAAAGAAAGAAGTGAAGGTAAAATCCTCAGTTGAAAAACAGAGAAGAGGGGTGCCTGGGTGGCTCGGTTGGCTAAGCGACTGCCTTCAGCTCAGGTCATGATCCCGGAGACCCGGGATCAAGCCTCGCATCGGGCTCCCTGCTTGGCGGGAAGCCTGCTTCTCCCTCTCTCACTCCCCCTGCTTGTGTTCCTTCTCTAGCTGTGTTTCCTTATGTCAAATAAATAAAATCTTCAAAAAAAAAAACTAAAAAAAAAAAAAGAAAGAAAGGAAAAACGGAGAAGAAACGTAAATCCAAACTTGATTTTTTGGAAGAGGCTTCTAGGAAACCATTGCAAATTCGCAGGCCTTCAGGTGAAAGCAGAAATCCCAGTGGATCCCACTGGAAATATCTGGAAGGAGCAGCAGCTGCAGCAGGAGCCCACTGGCAGGGCTGTGTGTTAAGTCTCCAGATCAGAGTCTCCCCGCCTTGGCTTGTCCAGATGAACACAAGTTAAAGCTTTGCATCCGAATGCCGAATGCCACTAGGGGCTGAGTGTGGTAGTAAACACATGTTTGATTCAGAATCAGAGTTTTACAAGTGTGTTTATATTTAAATTGTGTTTCTGGGCGCCCGGGTGGCTCAGTTGGTTAAGTGACTACCTTTGGCTCACGTCATGATCCCGGAGACCCAGGATTGGGTCCTACATCAGACGCCCTGCTCCGCAGGAAGCCTGCTTCTCCCTCTCTCACTCCCCCTGCTTGTGTTCCCTCTCTGGCTGTGTTTCTCTCTGTCAAATAAATAAAATATTAAAAATATAAAATAAAATAAAATAAAAATAAATTGTGTTTCTGTTTAAGAAGGGTATCATAATATAAAGGGGTCCTTTAATGTAAAAACAAAAGAAAACAAAACAAGTCACAGACCCATGATTTGACCATCAGCTGTGTGCCTGCCATATCCATTCTTTTGTCCCTCAGTAGCACTGGGGTTAAGATACTTATCAACTCAGAAAGTCAAATTTAATTATGTGTTAACTGAGTTAGAGTTTTCTTAAGAAACCAGGTAAGTCCCAGCAGTTGTCCTGGTATATTTGACAAGTAGCAATAAGTAGGGGTAATGAGTGCAGTGGTAACTAGACTCTTGTTTTTACTGTCAAAGATTTTAGGGTGGATCTCAGTAACCTATGGCCACAGTACATAGCTTTTACATAAGCAAGACCTAATCAGGGAAGTTCTTAGATATAGTGATGTCTGCTGTTCTTGAGATGAATGATTTTTCCAAAAGTAACGGATATATAATCTAGGTGCAGACCAGGTTATGTTAATTAATTTAATCATCTATTTAGAGGATATTCCTAAATAATTTTCTCTTTAGTGTCTTCCCAGTCTAGTGTTTCCCTTTGGCTAGTTCCCTTAACCTGTTCCTTGAAGCTTTTTCTCTTTTCTTTTTTTTTTTTTTAAGATCTTATTTATTTATTTGACGAGGGGGGGTGGGGGGATAACAGGTAGGCAGAGAGGCAGGCAGAGAGAGAGTGGGAACACCTGACCTGGAGTTTGATCCCAGGATTCTGAGATCATGACCAGAGCTGAAGGCAGAAGCTTAACCCTATGAGCCATGAAGGTGCCCCAAAGCTTTTTCCATTTTTTGTAGATTTTTCCCCTCTTTGCTCCATTGATTTTCTATAAATTTTTTTCTTGTTGCTCTTCTTGGTTTTCCTTTTATTCCATTAATTTTTTCCATTTTTTCCAGCTAAGTATTCTCTATTTTTCTATAGACAAAATACAAAGCACAGAGAATTTTAAGATTTTAAGCCATCTGAGAGATGAATTAATCAAACTAAGTTCTGGTACTATAACATGTGTTTAATATCCCCACCTACTGGTTGATTAAATGGACAATTTGAAACGCAAAAGAGATAAAAATGACTTATTCAGATATGATAAGTGACAAATAAAATTTGAATTCAGGTTGTTTCCTTTTTTTCTCATCTTACAGGTGAATGTTTTAATAATAGAGAGATGGGGAGTGGGTCTAGTAAACACAGTGAAGGTGCATAGGGAAGGAATTAGCAGGGGAGACCAAGTTTTTCAAGAATAACAACACTAAGTTGGACAAGAATAAGAGTCTTAGAAAAGATGTCAGAATATTTGGGTTTATATTAAGTTAGGTAAAGATGAATTACAGAAATGAAGGACATACACACATGCACACACACAAAGGAATGAAGGAGACAAGATATTGGGAGTTGTTAAGGAAGGCATATTAAAATAGAGGGTTCAAGAGAATCCTGAGAAGTTTTTTTGTTTGTTGGTTTAATTGAATGAACTAGCATACTTCAGGTTTTCTGTTGAGAGGTATTAAAATCATTTGAGCCACTGGGAAGAAACTTTTTACAGCATATAGGAATGTGATATCATCTACTTCCACACCAACTTACAGAGTGGCTTAGATCCTCTCGAGTAATAGGGGGAATGGAGATTCTGAAGTATGCAGATGAATGGGGCACAGTAGCAGTCTTCTCACTCCACCTCTTTTCCTCATGCTCTGATGCCCTTCCCATGTACATTTAAGGTTTGGTGGGGTAGGACTGACGCTCAAATCAGGAACTGATCTTCATTTGGGTAGTTAGGTAACATGTCTACGTTGAGACGATCACATGGATGGGTGGAACTGCCTTTAGCTTGTTCTCCAGGAGCAGGAAATGGCTCCTATGCTTGGTCATTTGAGCCTATCTTTGTTTGGGGAGTCTGTGCTTTTTCATAGGTTAAAGATTTAAAAGGTTGGAGGGTACCGCTGCAGAAGAGTGGGAAGGGAGGGAAGCCCTGCAGAAGAGTGATCTAAGAGTGGGAGCTCACAGAAAGAAAATATTAGGCAGGGTGTGGGGAAATAGAGGCACAGCTACCAGGACTGTAGGTTTATAGTTCTTGGGTATCCGAGTGCCTATGAAGGGTTTTAAGGTTGCTAGTTTATGTAGACCTACATAAGGCAGGACCTGTGTAGGAAAAAAGTTAGACCTCATAATTTGTAATCTCTCTGGGAATAGTATTCCCACTAATAACATAAATTTGTTCCTTAACATTTGTGTATTTATTTTTTTATTGAAGCATAGTTGCCACATAATGTTATGTTATGTTTCAGGTGTACAGCATAGTGATTCAAGAACTCTGTATGTTACACCATGCTTACCACATGTGTAGCTACTCTCTGTTACTGCTTAATGCTATTACAATACCATTGGCTATATCCCCTGTGCTGTACTTGTGTGCCTGTGACTTACTATAACTGGAATCCTGAACCTCCCATTCCCCTTCAGCCATTTTGTCCATCCTCCACTCTCTTCCCTTCTGGCAGTACAGAATTATCTGTATTTCTGGGTCTTTTTCTGTTTTGTGTTTGTTCATTTGCTCTGCTTTTAGAGTCTACATATAGGTGAAATCATATAGTATTTGTCTTTCTCTGTCTGCCTATTTCACTTAGCATAATGCCCTCTACTTACATCTACATTGTTGCAAATGGCAAGAGCTCATTCGTTTTTATGGCAGAGTAACATTCCTGTGTGTGTGTGTGTGTGTCTGTGTGTGTGTGTGTGTGTGTTTCACAGAGGCTGTGCTAATTCAATCCCCATCACAATGTGCAAGGGTTCCTTTTTCTTGACATCCTCGCCAACACTTGTTTTTCTGTGTTTTCGATTCTAGCCATTCTGACAGGTATAAGGTAATGATAATTCATTGTAGTTAACCTTTGTACAATTAACTCAAACATTTCAGATAATTCCTTGCCTGTCACTTTAATAATGGGAATTAAGACAGGGTCTTTACTAGACATTTCAGATCTTTGGAGAGGTGGAGGCAAAATAGATAGCTAAAACGTCTTTAAAACCAGATGTCAAATTTTGAAAGACCTGTCCTCTAACAACCATAAATCATTGACAGAAATTGAAGATGACACAAAGAAGTGGAAAGCATGATGGGAAGAACGCATATTGTTAAAATATCTATAACTAAAAGCAAACTATAGATTTAATGCAATGCCTATTAAAATACTAACATTTTTCACAGAACTAGAGCAGTCATAAACTTTGTATAGAACCACTGAAGACCTCAAATAGCCAAAGCAATATTGAAAAAGAAAAATATATTGGAGGTATCAGAGTTGCAGATTTTAAGTTATATCGTAGAGCTATAGTAATCAAAACAGTATGGCACTAGCATAAAAACAGATATATAGATCAGTGGAACAGAATAGAAAACCTAGAATACACCCATAACTATATGATCAATTAATTTTTGACAAATCAGGAAAGAATATCCAATGGTGAAAAAGAGTTCTCTTCACCAAATGCTGTTGGGAAAACTGGACAGATACATGCAAAAGAATGAAACCAGACAGTTTTCACTAACCATACACAAACATGAACTGAAAAACTGCGTCTAAAATTGTAAAAATACTTGAAGAGAGCACAAGCATTAATCTCTCTGATATCGGCTGTAGCAACATTCTTTCTAGTCATGTCTCTTGAGGTAAGAGCAATAAAAACAAAAATAAACTTTTGGGACTACATCAAAATCAAAAGCTTTTGCATAGGGAAGGAATCAGTCCAGAAAGCCAAAGGGCAACCTACGGAATTGGAGAAGATATCTGCAAATGACACAGTTGATAAAGGGTTAGTATCCAAGTATAAAGAACTGATAGAACTCAACACCAAAACACAACAGAATGTAAAAATGATCAGAAGACATGAACAGACGTTTTTCCAGAGAAAACATACAGGTGGCCACCAGGCACATAAGGAGATGCTAACATCACTCAGCCTCAGGGAAATACAAATCAAAACTACAATGAGATACCACTGCACACCTGCCAGAATGGCTAAAATCAAAAACACAAGAAACAAGTATTAGCACGGATGTGGAGAAATAGGCATCCTCTTGGATTGTTGGTGAGAATGCAAAGTAACGCAGCCATTGTGGGAAACAGTTTAAAGTTTCCTCAAAAAGTTAAAAATAGAACTGCCCTACAATCCAGAAATCGCACTACTGGTTATTTACCCTCCCCCCCCAAAAAATACAAAAACACCAAATCAAAGGGATTCCTGCATCCCTGTGTTTACTACAGTATTAGTTACAGTAGTCAGCCCAAGTTTCCGTTGATAGATGAATGGATAAAGAAGTGGCATATGTACAGAGTGGAATATTCAGCCATAGAAAAGAATGAAATCTTGCCTTTTGCAGTGAAATGGAGGGATCTGGAGAGTATTACACTAAGCAAAGTTAACTAAGAGAGAGACAAATACCATATGATTTCACTCGTATGTAGAATTTAAGAAACAGTAAAAATCAGCAAGGAAAAAAAAAAAAGATAGGAGACAGATAACCAATAAACAAATTCTTAACTACGGGAACAAATTGATGGTTACCAGAGGGGAGATGGCTGGGGGTATGGGTGAAAGAGGAGATAAGGATTAAAGAATGCACTTGTGATGAGCGTTGGGTGATGTATGGAATTACCAAGCCATCATATTGTATACATGAAACTAGTATAGCCATGCATGTTAATGATACTGGACTTAAAAAGTTAATAAGAAAAACAGAGGCCAGAGTTTAATTATGTCAAGAAACTTCATTCAATGAATAGATAGATTAACTTTCACTCAATGTTTCTTTTTAATGAACTTGTTTTTGTTGCATATTTTTGCTCTAAAGTATTTCCGTTAAACCTGGTGATGATATCGACTCATGGCCTACATCAGAGGAAGAGTTAGATTTTAATATCAAGGTAAAGTACTCCCTTACGAAATTAATTTTCCTGCTCTGAATTTAGTTTTGTGTATTATTTACTCTTAAAACTTAGCAGTGGTCTGCCTGTCATCATTTTATGTTTGTAATGGAAAGTTGGTCAGAACAAACCATTTTATAGAAATCGGACAGGTTGGATTTTTTTTTTCTTTTTTACTTTGGTAAATACTGAAGATGGAAGCTGGGAAAAATGGGCTGGAAAATATATAATGACAGGAAAATTATATTGGGAAAAGCTTTCCCATAATGGAGGAAATAATGATATTTGGTCAAGGGTAAGAATTCTTAGTGACTTTTCTTCTTTTCCCTTCTCTCTCTCTTTCTTTCCAAGATGACTTTTATACTATTCATGCCTAAATGAAATCTTTAGTGGAACCAGTTATTTATTGCAAATTGTTTTTTGTTGGACATTTTTTTGGTAATATATAGTTTAACGAACGATTTTTTTTCTCTATTTCTATCCTTTGTTCTACATTTAGACTAAAATAATGTTGGTAATTCTGGAAATTCAGAAATTCATTTCTCAAAATTTATATTGCAAAGGTATTCTACCGTGTACTCAAAATAATTCCATTAAGGGTATAGTTAAAACTCTTTTTCTAAGTGAAGAATATATGTTTTGCCTCAAATAATACTTAGCTCTAGGAGCAGAGGCTTCTCATACCCATACGGCAAAATGTCTGATTTCAGAAATCTTTTGTTTTGTAGTTTTTAAAAATATGTACTCACAGTCTTTGTATCAGATTCTAAAATTTAAAATTTCACTCATTTTGTATTTATTTAAATATTCATTTTAAAGCCCCTGCATCACTATAAGCTACTGAACATTAGGAAATGTAATTTCGCATCTCCTGGAACACCTAGAGTAAAACCTTTCTTGGAAGATATAATTTAGTATTTTTTGACTGTGAATAAATGAGCAGACAGATGGAATTCTGTATAATGGAATGTTATAAGTAATGGTATGTGTATAATATATCTGAATTAAATATAGAAAAATTTTAAAATATGGCTCAAATTTATATTTCCTTTTCATGTTTAGCATTTATAAGTGCAAATGCTTTATGTTGAGGACATAAAGACATCAATAAGAAAGAAGGTTACAGTATATTTTTTAGTATCCTCTAATTATGAGCTTAGAAGTTTAGATTAAAAATTCCTCCACTTTTTTCTTTAACCCCATCTATGTTCCATTAGATAAATCCTTTCAAGGTATACATTTCTTCTTAGAATTCTCATTACCAGTTCTTTCTCCATGTGGAAGTTGATGTATCGGAGACATTTCTTTTTCTCTGTTTTTCTCTCTAGAGATAATAATTTATAGCTTTCCTGTAATGGTAGATGACCACTAATTGAACAATTTATAGTGAAAAAATTAAATTCTTTTCTGCAGTATTTATAAACAACTAATCATAGAGTGAGAAAAGTCAGTATTATTAGGGATATGGTATGAAAAAAAGTCTCTCCTTTTTTATAATATGTATATAATATACATTTATAATATGTATATGAAAAAACTTGAAACTTCTGTTTATAGTACATCATAATCATACATATACTGAAAATATCTTTTTTTCTACATAACTTTTTTTACTTACATTTTTTCCCTTTTTTTCATTGTCTTAAGCTCATGCTTGATTGATTGGTCATGTCTTATATATTTCCTTTTCTCTTCTTTTCCCCCCATTGGTTTTTTTGTTTTTTAAATAACTTATACCTACCCTAATTTTCCTTGCAGAAAACATTAGTGCCTAATTCAGTCCATCTCTTTCTGTCTCCATTATCAACATATTTGGCTATAGCTTTCTATTACCTGTATGTTGTTTTCATTCATGAATCATTCCCCCAAAGGTTTATTTTAATTTTTATCTCTTTTCTGGAAAGAGCTAAATTTAAACAATCATTTGTCTTTAGCTTTTTTAAAAAAATATATTTATTTGATAAAGAGAGAGAGAGAGAGCCTCACAAGCAGGGGGAGCAGCAGGCAGAGGGAGAAGCAGGCTCCTTGCTAAGCAAGGAGCCCGATGTGGGACTCTATCCCAGGAACCTGAGCCTTAGGCAGACACTTAAAAGACTGAGCCACCCAGGCATCCTGGTCTTTAGCATCTTGACAAACAAAAGCAATTTAAACTGTTTGCAATTCCAAGTCACCTAAGATACTACTAAAAACTAAATTTTAATATTTCCTCGTATAAGAGATATTCATGCAAATATAAATCATGCAAGTACATTTTAAAATATAATAATTAATTTAAATTTCTTAATGTTAGTGTTTTTCAATAATACTTTTAATTACCTAGGAATACATTTTTATTAGGTTACTTTGGTAAAAAATGTATTTAAAATTTTTTTAGATTTACATTCAATTTAATTTACATATACTATTATTGGTTTTAGAGGTAGAATTCAGTGATTCATCAGTTGCATACACCACCCACTGCTCATTAATTCAAGTACCTCTTTAATGCTCATCACTCAGTCATTGCACTCCCCCCTCCCCTCAGCCATCTCACCTTCAGCAACCCTCAGATTCGTCTCTATAGGTAAGTGTTTCTTAGGATCTGCCTCCCTCTCTTTGGTTTTTTTTTTTTTTTAAGATTTTATTTATTTGACAGAAACACAGCCAGAGAGGGAACACAAGCAGGGGGAGTGAGAGAGGGAGAAGCAGGCCTCCCGCTGAGCAGGGAGCCCAATGTGGGACTCGATCCCGGGTCTCCGGGATCATGACCTGAGCCGAAGGCAGTCACTTAACCAACTGAGCCACCCAGGCGTCCCTCCCTCTCTGTTTTCATCTTTTTTTTTTTTCATTCCTTTTCCCTATGTTCATCTGTTTGGTTTCTTCAGTTCCACATATGAGTGAAATCATGGTATTTGTCTTTCTCTGACTGACTTAATTTCACTTAGCATCATACTCTCCAGTTCTAATTGCATCATTGCAAATGGAAAGATTTCATTCTTTTTGATAGCTGAATAAGATTCCATTATTCGGCTGTGCATGCGTGCATGTGTGTGTGTGTGTGTGTGTATGTGAGAGAGAGAGAGAGAGAGAGAGAGAGAGAGAGAGAGAGAGAGATACCTTCTTTATCCATTCATCTATCAGTGGACATCTGGGCTCTTTCCACAGTTTGGCTATTGTGGACATTGCTGATATAAACATTGGGGTACAGGTGCCCCTTCAGAACACTATGTTTGTGTCCTTTGGATAAATACCTCATCGTGCAATTGCTGGATTGTAGGGTAGTTTTATGTTTAACTTTGTGAGGAAGAATTTGTATAATAGTCAGGGGTAAGAAAAGTAACATTTTGGGAGAGCTATTAAATCTATCATAATCCTCACCCCCTGAGAAATATAGGCTAGTAAATGGCAGAACTGAGATCTGAATCTACATTTGAATGATTCCAAAGCCCATGTTCTGTGTGTAATGGTGCTCATTTGAAAATGGTGACTATTATATTTAACCCAATGTGATACTTGTAATCCTTAAAACTATTAATTTTTTTCTAGAAGTCTCCAAAACTAAACTTAAGAGAGCTTATGATAGCTTCTCAACATTTCAAGGATTGTAAGCTCTGTGAGTATTTGTGTTATTCACTGATTTATGTCCAGTCTTGTATTATCAGTAATTCGAAATTACAGATATTTTCATGTACTCTTTATTTTGTTTTTTCCTAAGTGGAAACAAAATGTGGCCTTAGAATACTAGGAGATAAAATTTTATTTGACGATGATAGTTGTCATTACAAAGGTGAAGATAGAGTTGGAGCTCTTAAACCATCAACCAAAATCTGTGACTTAGCTCGTCCTGCTCTGCCATCACCTGACTCTCTCCTACAACCTCCTCTCACATCATTAGCAGGCCTTGGTGTTACGAGGGTAAGTTGTTCTGTTTTCAACTTTTTCCCCTGTGTTTTTCCACATACCGACTTCTTGATCCTCATAACGAAAAGTATCTTAGGAAGAAACAGAAGTCCTCAAGATCATAAGAGAAAAGTGTCATAACGACAGAGAGGTTAGGTGCCGGATTGAGATTTATAAAGATTGGTGGGAGTAAACAATTTTTACGTATGCCATTGTGGAAGGAAAGAATTAGAAAGCAACTGGAAAGAACAGCTAGATGGATGTGAAGATAGGGAGGGGGTAAGGGGGAAGAGTTCATTTAAGAAGGGCAAGATGAATATAAAGATTAAAGAGTTGAGAGAGATTATTATAAAAACACAATAGTGGGGCTAAGGGAGAGCAGATACTCTACACTATAAAATATAGTAGAAATTATTTTAAAACTAAGAAAACAAAGTCAGATAATAATAAAAATGCTTATGGGGTGCCTGGGTAGCTCAGTGGGTTAAAGCCTCTGCTTTCAGCTCAGGTCATGATCTCAGGGTCCTGGGATGGAGCCCCACATCGGGGGGGGGGGGGGTGTCTCTGCTCAGCAGGGAGTCTGCTTCCCCTCTTTCTCTGCCTGCCTCTCTGCCTACCTGTGATCTCTCTCTCTGTCAAATAAATAAATAAAATCTTTTTAAAAAAATGCTTAGCTTCATCTGAATGACTTACAGCTTATTTTTATGAGAAACTGGAAGAAAATTTTATTCTTTTAAGTTTGATAAAGTGTGATATCTCTTATTTAATTTAGCAAAACCTGTGTTTATATAATGAAAAGTAAAATCTCTTTTAGGCCTTAATCAGATTTATTATGAATTTTGAATTTTTGGCCATTATATCTCTTGTGATTTCTTTTTTTTTCTTTAAAGATTTTATTTATTTATTTGTGTGTGTGAGTATGTGTGTGTCTGTGTGTCTATGTGTGTACGGCGGGGTGGGAACCCAATGCAGGACTCTATCCCAGGACCGTGGGATCATGACCTGAGATGAAGGCAGATGTTTAACAAACTGAGCCACCCAGCTGCTCTTTCTTGTGGTTTCTAATGTAACTTATTGTTTGGTATAATCTTGGTAAGTTTTAGATCTTTTTGAGAATAATGAGAGGAAATCAGTAAACATTTTACTTAATCTTTTCATTAATTAAGATTGAAATTTCTGACTATGTAAGTGAGGTTCTTAATCATTATCCATTATGTGAAATAAATTTTAAGCAGCAACACTCTTAAAGGAAAAATATAAAATTTTATTTCTTGACTCTGGTTTATTTTTAATTGTATCTGCATATAAGAAACACATACACATGCATCAAATGAATGAACTCACAATTTACAGTTTTTTCCTAATATGAACTGTTATTGTAGAATCATAAGGAAGGAAAGGTTGCCAACAGTGTATACAGAATTATTTCTGGAAGATGATTTTTACTTTTTCAAATATCTCTAGTAGCGGATACATTTCATATTCTCAGGAAACTTTAGTATTCAGAGTTGTTAATTTTTTTTTGTTGATTTTTAAAAAATGTAATATAAGTAATCTCTGCCCAACATGGGGCTTGAGCTCACAACACTGAAATCAAGAGTCCCACACACTTCCAAGCCGAGCTAGCCAGGCACTCCCATAGTTGTTAAATATAATGGGTGAACTCTTTTATATCTGAAACTCAGAAATACCAGTGATTTGATTCTTTTTTTTTCCTCCTTTCTTTTTTCTTCATGTGAATATTGGGTCCTGCTTGAGAATCACACATGCATCTGGAGACCTTAAAACCCTGAACTTGGATGATCATGATTATTGATTTTTTTAATACCAGATTCTTTTTCTGATCCTTAACTACCATCCTATATTCATAGATAGGAAATTAGGGCTCTTAATATGCTGTTAACAGTGGCCTAAAAAAACCATGTGAATTTTAAAATAGAGTTTTATATTTTTCTCATACATCATAGTACTTAAAAATGCCTCAAAATTCTAAAATCCTGCATTTCTCTTATACAATTTAAATCTTCTAAGTTTAATTTTTAAAAAGGAATATTCTTACAAAATCTTTAATTGGTGTTTTGTAACTAAATCTTTTTATTAATCTTTAACATGCTGTGCATTACAGAAATTAATTTTGCTTATATATGTTTTTTCTAAAGATTTATTTATTTCAGAGTAAGGGGGGTGGGAAGAGGGACAGAAGGAGAGGAAGAGAGAGAGAAAGAAGCAGATTCCCGATTGAGCATGAAGCCTGATGTGGGACTCAGTCTCACAAATCTGAGATCATGACCTGAGCCAAAATCAAGAGTCAGATGCTTAACCAAGTGAGCCACGCAGGTGCCCTTTAAATTGCCTAGAGTAATAACAATATATTTTCTACCCTTGAAACTAACGTTGAAGTATATAATCGAAATATTGAATCCCATGGTTCCCCCCCACCGCTTCTATATTTATTCTGAAAATTTCAGAGCTCTTTGTCTGTTTACATTATTTACTGATATCACGTTAATATATTTTAGTATATCTATCTATATTTAGTATAGATACTTAACTTTTTTAAAGATTTTATTATTTATGACAGAGAGAGGGAGATCACAAGTAGGCAGAGAGGCAGGCAGAGAGAGAGGAGGAAGCAAGCTCCCTGCTCAGCAGAGAGCCTGATGCGGGCCTCGATCTCAGGACCCTGAGATCATGACCTGAGCAGAAGGCAGAGGCTTTAACCCACTGAGCCATCTAGGCGCCTGATATTTAACTTTTAAACATCATGTGTTTCTCATGAGTAATGTCATTTCTTTTCTCCTCAAATTATATTTGACTAGAGCTTTCTTCTTAAGTCTCCTGGGTGTTTTGTGATGCCTGGGTGGCTCCGTGGTTAATCATCTGCCTTCGGATCAGGTCATGATCCTGGGGTCCTGGGATAGAGTCCCACATTGGGCTCCTTGCTCAGCAGGGAGTCTGCTTCTCCCTCTGCCTCCCCCTCCATCTACTTGTGCTCTCTCTTTCTGACAAATAAATAAATAAAATCTTAAACAAACAAAAAGTCTCCTGTGTGCTTCAAATTTGGTATGTCCCAGATTCTTTTAAAGATTTTCTTTATTTGACAGAGAGAGATCACAAATAGGCAGAGGCAGGCAGAGAAAGAGACGGGAAGCAGGGTCCCCACTGAGCAGAGAGCCCGATGTGGGACTTGTCCCCAGGACCCTGAGATCATGACCTGAGCCGAAAGGCAGAGGCTTAACCCTCTGAGCCACCCAGGTGCCCCTTAGCCTGGCCCAGATTGAAGACGTTGTTTCTGACTCTTTCCTCTTCCCCGACTTTTTGTAATGTGCTCTGTCGTTTGTTTTCCCCATCCTAGTTTATAGCACCACTGAAACCCTGAAGTAGGAAAAGTCCTGGACTCCATACTTCCCAGAAATTACTACATCCAGGGGCACCTGGCTGGCTTACTTGATTAAGCATCTGACTATTGATGTTGGCTCAGGGCATGATCTCAGAGGCCCCAATCCTTGTGTTGGGCTCCTTGTTGAGTAGGGAATCTACTTAAAGATTCTCTCTGTTCCTCTCTCTCTGACTCTCCCCTGCATGCACACACATTCTCTCTCTAAAAATAAATAAGTCGAAGCTTTAGAAAAAAATCATCACATCTCTACCTCTGAAACCAATAATACATTGTATGTTAATTAATTGAATTTAAATTAGAAAAACAGACTTTCGGGTGGCTCAGTTGGTTAAGTATCTGCCTTCAGCTCAGGTCATGTTCCTGGTTTCTGGGCTTGAGTCCCTCTGCTTCTCTCTCTGCCTGACACTCTTCTTGCTTGTGCTCTCTCTCTCCCTGACAAATAAATAAATAGAAAATCTTAAAAACAATTAAAAAACAAACAAAAATTGCCACATTCAGTCACTCCCACATTCAGCATTTTGTACCTGCTTACCATTTTTCATATCTTATTCTATAATTCACTCTCTCACCTACAATTTTGCACTTGATCTTAGCCAAAAGGCCGAGAAGCGATTCACCTGTAATTTTGAATGACTCTTCTGGTTTTGGTTCCTGTATGTTCATCTCTACATTGCTGTCAGAGTGACCTTGCTAAAATATATTTGTGATGATATAACTCCTCTGCTTAGTTAGTGGACACTTATTACATGAGGGAGGAAGTTCATATTCTGCCATGATACTTGGCTTTTTTGCTTCTGTCCTGATTTTCCAATTATCTCTCTCTCCCATTCCCGAAAATTGTGATCCAGTTTTGCCACATCCTGGAGCTATCGTCCCTTACTGTGTTATTTCAGGCATCATCCTTTCGCTCCTTCTACCTTTTCTAGAATGCCCTTCACACTCTCCTTGTGTCTTCTGTCTTTCAAGATACAGCCCTACCTTGGCTGCATTTCCTGAGCTTCCCATATGTAACTGTTTTCCCCTTTGCGCCTTCACTCTCCTTTATTCACGTCACCTGTGGAACTAGGACATTATACTCTTCTGTTCTTACTAGTTTTCGTCCATCTCCCCCCTTACTAGCATGTAGAGTAGTCTCTGTCTTTTATTTATAGTTCCACCTTTTCCCAGGATAGTGCCTATGACTTCCAGATATGGTATGTATTTGAGTGAGTGAGTGAGAAAGTGATGTTTTCTGATGTTGGGTTTTGTGTTGTGTTGTTTTCACAGAAAGGAGATTCACAGCCAGCAATTGGAAAAAAGATCAATGGTCTTGCTATTATTGAAAGTGCTCCACAAGAGCAAACAGTTAATGAGAATTTGACTGCTGCTGACAGAGCACACAATAATAATAGACACGGTAAATTAGTAAACATCCTCGAATTTTTTTCTATGGTTAAGTGATCAAAGAATGTAGATCCAGTTATGTTACCCATTTCATTAAGGTATTTTTCTTTTGGCTATATTTTTTTATAAGTATCCCAACTCTACCAACCTTTTCTTCCTGCAAGTACTTCAATCCTCTGAAAATCTTTACTGCTATTACTTTTATTTTCTTGAAGTATTCATGAATGGGGACAGGCTTGTATATATGCTTAAAGTTCATAATATGTGTTCTCATTAATGTATCCCTGACTATATTTTATACATATGATGTCATCCTTAGGATTAGAAGTGGAAGATGAAGAATCACCTTGGGATTCTGAGGTACCGTTTCATTATTATTTTAAAATATAAGCATTGAATGATGCTAAAACATAGAAGGGATGCTTAGACTTCACTCTCTCATCTCTGCATTTGCCCATGGAAATGATTTTCTTCTACTCTTTACCTGTAATTGATAAAATAATTATGTGCTAAATATAAAAATATAGCATAATGTACTTCTGCTACTTTGCAAGCTGTGTAGAATTATTGCAGAAAATGGAGGCTTATAAGTGATAAGGAATTACTTTGAGTTTTGAAATTAAGTTATCTAAAAAACTAAAGAATTACTCCAGGCCAGTTAATGGCCATGTGTGTGATTCTGTGGTGTATATGCATGTGCAAAACTCCTAATGAGATCTAGAAAGAGTTTGGATTATAGTTTTTAACAACTTGGGACTTAAAAAGATAATGCTTGGGACTTGAAATTGTGTATATATATATATATATATTATTATATATATATATATTATTATATATATATAATTTACTTATGTATATACTTAACTTTATCAAGACCCAGATGTTTACCTAACTGAGCCACACAGGTGCCCCCTCAGTGAGATTATTTTCAGTGTTTAGACATTAAATATATTTCTGTTATTGAATATCAGCTATGTACCAGGCTATACACGTTGAGGGGTTAGGCTGTAGTGGTAGGAGAAGAAAAATAAGAAAACAACAATCCACTGTAAGTCACTGTAAGTGCTTCATGTAAGGGAAATGGAAATGTTAGCTTAGGGAGTTTGGGGGGAGTTTGTAGTTAGGATGGGAGTGAGAATGGGAGTGGAATTTTCTTTGTCAGAAAAAATCTCTCTGAGTGTGGCAAGAGCTGCCAAGGGAAGAATGAGAAAGCCAGTTGTGTGAAGCTCTTGGAGACTTTCTAGACATCTGTACAGAGAGAAGCATGGATCACATCTGCTCATCATTTCACTCTGATGTCTTGGAATGACCAGGAAGCAGGAAGATCCACCCCATTGTCATACTCATTCGTATTGTTATTGTGTGTAGAAAAGAAAATGTGCATACTAAAATAAGTGCCTGGTACATTTTAGGTAATTAATAAATAAATGTCCTTATTCTTCCCTTATGAAAGCTTACTGTACTTTCTGAAGAGTTTCATACCTCTATCTAAATTTTTTTGCTATTATTTAAACCTAATTTCAAGAAAAGTTTTTCATCCTACTTTGCCATTTCATTCAACCATTTTTCCTGCCAATAAAGGTCCCAAGCCTTTGTTTATCTAATGAAGCAGCTTCTATCACTGTGTTCTGTTTATTCAACATGATACACTCCATGGTTTCTTATCATGTCAGGTGTCCCATTTTTTTTTAAGATTTTATTTATTTATTTGACAGAGAGAAACACAGCTAGAGAGGGAACACAAGAAGTGGGAGTGAGAGAGGGAAAAACAGGCTTCCCGCCGAGCAGGGAGCCTGATGTGGGGCTCGATCCCGGGTCTCCGAGATCATAACCTGAGCCGAAGGCAGTCGCTTAACCAACTGAGCCACCCAGGCGCCCCAGGTGTCTTATTTTAACACTGAAAAGTTTCTGCCTTAGGAGCAGTTTAAATTTGTGTCAAATATACTTATTAAAGAACTTATTTAAATACATATTTTTAATATCCTTTCATTTTGGCGAGGAATGCAAAGGAGGATTAGGTGTTTTGTTAGTTCCTATTGAAAAGTATGTATAAATCAGTCTCTGTCCAAGGGAGTGTTTTCTCTGGCTTTCCATGTTCAGTTTACAGAGTCAATGGCCAAATGAAGATTAGAAAAGGTACACTTATTCTAGAAAGCATATATGAGGTTTTTTGGGGGTTTTTTTAAGATTTTTTTTTATTTACTTGATAGAGAGAGAGAGAACATGAAAAGGGAGAGGTCAGAGGGAGAAGCAGACAATCTGCGGAGCTAGGAGCCTGATGTGGGACTCGATCCTGGGACTCCAGGATCATGACCTGAGCTGAAGGCAGTGGCTTAACCCACTGAGCCTCCCAGGCACCCCAGGTTTTTAAATGTTTTGGTGTAAGTCTGATTGCTATCAAAGTAGGAAATTCAGATATTTTCTTAGAAAAAGATTAACAAAACTTTATGCCACTCTTTTTTGTTAAATTCCACAGAGTATATGTTCGAGTCTTTCAGAGAAAAACATTGCTCAGTTCTCTGGAACTACAGAGCAGAAAGGGCCAGGTATGTTAAATGAACAAGTAGAAGGTAAGACTTGTATTTTACAAAAGTCATTTGATAGAATGTTAATTTAAAATGGGAATGCTGATATATTTTAATATCCAAGGAAAATCACCTATTAAATGGATAGAGAGGAGAAAGATTGAAGAGGAGGTAAGTTGTGTATCTTAGCAGGTGTCAGCAACAGATTAGATTGAGAGTGCCATTAAAGGAGCCTAATTACTGGTTCCATTTCCAGATACTCTAAGACAGAAGGAACGTCAGGAAATAACAGGAAAAGAGCAAAAGAGGACCTGATGAGAAAGGCAAGAGAGTACAGGGAGTAAATGAAGGACGATAAGCAGCTCATTATAGTGGAAGGTGGTAAAATAAAATAATTCTCTTAAAAGGAAGAGCAGACTATTTGAAATGTAGAAATAATATCAAGTGAGCTTCCAGGACCAAAACATGTGAGAGTCGTATACCAAACTTTTCCCTCTCTTACTGCTCTCCTCACTGTTGGGAAGCCATTAAGGACTGATGTGGGGATCATGCAGAGCTGTGTTTTTTCAGATATAAATGTATGTATCTTAATGTCATGTAAAATGATGGTTCTTCACAACATGTTATCATTTAGTGCAAGATAAGGGAACTGGAAGGAAGAAGAGAGCCGGGTCTGTTAGGGGGAAATCAAGGAAGCTTTAGCCATGATAAAAAGTCCATTAGAAAGTTTGTAACTTTTGGGGCACCTGTGTGGCTCTTTTGTTAAGCATCTGCCTTTGGCTTCTGTCATGATTCTGATTCCTATATGGAGCCCTGCATAGGGCTCCCTGCTCTGCGGGAAGCCTGCTTCTTCCTCTCCTACCCCCCTTATTGTGTTCACTCTCACTGTGTCTCTCTCTGTCAAATAATTAAATAAAATATTTTACAAAAAAAAAGTTTATGACTTTTAATACATTATCAGTTTTGAAGAATTGATTGTCAGGAATTTAAGGCTTTCTTCTAGAACGTTAAGATAAAGGAATGTGGCTGCAGACTCAGTATGGATCAGAATTTCTCAAATTTTAATGAATCATCTGAAGCCCTATTAAACATACACATTGTGAGCAGCAGGTATGTTATTATTCGGCATTCTGACCTCTCAGGTGATGCCAGTATCAGTAGTCCTTGGGTGATGTGCTTTGTAGCAAGGATGTAGACTTCCCTCCAGAGAAATCTAGAGGGGCCATTGGATAGTTCAGGGCACAATAGGATGAATGAAAATCATTATTTTGTTTTTATTTCTGAGCATGCTTTTAGCTATAGGGGAGCAAGGAGATGCCGAATAGAGCTTATAGATGTGACATACTACTGCTAAACTTAGAAGAAAGAAGTGGTGGAGATAATCTATAATAAACAGGATGTAAAAGCAGATCAAGATCATCAATCCAGAAATAACTTTTTTAAAGGAGTCATTTATTCATTTATTATAGGGAGAGATATTGAAAGAGAGAGCGATTGATCAGGAGGAGGGTCAAAGGAAGAGAGAGAGACAGTCCTCAAACAGATTCCCTGCTAAGCCCGGAGCCACATGTGGGGCTCTATCCAAGGACCTGACATCATGACCTGCGCCAAAATCAAGAGCCAGATGCCCAATACTGCTCCATGCAGGTGCCCCCAGAAATTGCTTTTGAAGAAGGGAGATAGTGAAGGGAAGAGGGAAGAAAGAAATGCTTGTTAGCTAGGAAACTTTGGAGTTGATGAGAAATCTTGAGAGAATTCACTTTAGATGGCTTGAGGGTATTTGCACTAAAACAGATTAAATCACAGCTGTTCCATAAAGAATACCGAAAGCAGATGGAGTACTAGACATGGAATAAAACATAGCCACTTATTCATCCTCCTCAGGTCTACTGGACATCAAAGATACATGTTACATTGCTATTCATTATTCAAATGAGATTAATTTGAATATAAAAGCTTTGACTTTTTTTTTAAAAGATAGCTAATTTTTGATATGATAGCTATTTCCAAAAAACCTTTTAAAGGCTGACATCATCACAAGATGGGACCAGGGAGGGAGACAAACCATAAGAGCCTCTTAATCTCAGAAAAGAAACTGAGAGTTGCTGGGGGAGTAGGGGAAATGGATAAGGTGGCTAAGTTATGGACATTGGAGAGGGTATTGCTGTGCTGAGTGCTGTGAATAGTGTAAGACTGATAATTCGCAGACCTGTACCCCTGAAGCAAATAATACATTATATGTTCAAAAGAAAAAAAAAAAGAAGACTGGCATGATCTACAAAATGAAACTAATTTTGGAAACAAAAGAAATTGTAGGGTTCGTTCCCTAAATACTAAAATTGCTATCAGTAAGTATGACACTGATTGTGAAATAGAAAAGATTTTAATTACTTAAAAATTCTGTGGCAATTAAACTGATTTTTTTTTCCATTTTTGTAGTCATGTTCCCATACTGAAAGCTTACTTTACATTATTTCTTAGATGTATCTTATATACGTTCTGGATCAAGAGACATTGAGCTGGCTAAACTAAAGGAAACAAGAAGTGTAGATATACCAGAATCCCACACAGGTATGACATAAATGAGTGCTTTTATTCACTGTTATCCTACAAATGTATATCCAAGCAGATCAGATCTAAATTATGCATTTAACTAAACGATCATCACCACTGTGTACTGCCTAAATTAAGGGACAAAGTGAAGAACATGGGAAATACTTGTAGCATAATGGCATAAATGATTCTGCTGTACTGCATTTCGGATGTGTTGTTGCATTCTACCATTGGCTTTCACATTTGTCCTCTCGGGGTCATGATTTGTTCCTCTCATTCCAAATTAGTTTTCTCCCCATCAGTCAGCATATTCATATTGGTATACGTGCTCTTTTATATTTTAGATATAGTCATTTGAAATATCATCTTACTTTTGAAATTTTTATAAGGTTTTATTTTATCTGAGAGAAAGAGAGAGAGAGAGAGAGAGAGAGAGAGAGAGAGAGAGAGAGACCACGAGAGGGGAGAAGGTCAGAGGGAGAAGCAGACTTCCTGTGGTTCTGGGAGCCCAATGTGGGATTTGATATTGGGACTCCAGGTTCATGACCTTAGCCAAAGGCAGTTGCTTAACCAACTGAGCCTTCCAGGCAAACCTTACATTTGAAATCTAAACTGCCTGTTCTATTGAACATAACTTTTTCATATTTTTTTCTTTTTTTAAAAGATATTTTTTTAATTACATTATTTTATTTTTCCAGTGTTCCATGATTTATTGATTATTCCCCATACCCAGGGCTCCATGCAATACATGCCCTCAATACACACCACCAGGCTCATCCATCGCCCCAGCCCCCTCCCTCCCAAGACTGTCAGTTTTTTCTGAGTCCAAAGTTTTTCACGTTTCTTCTCTCTCTGTGATATACCCCAGTTCACATTTCCTTTCTTTCTCCTACGATCCTCCACATTACTCCTTATGCTCCACAGGAGGGTGAAACCCTATGATATTTGACTTTCTCTGCTTGGTTTATTTCACTCAGCATATTCTCCACTCCAATCCATGTTGCTACAAAAGTTGCATTTTCATCCATTGTTTTTTTTTCCTCTTTAATGTTTTATTTATTTATTTGAGAGAGAAAGAGAGTGAGTGAGTGAGAGTACAAGAGAGTAGAAGATTAGAGGCTGATGAACATTTTTTCTTCATGTGTCTGTTAGCCATTTGTATGTCTTCTATGGAGAAGTGTCTGTTCATGTCTCCTGCCCATTTTTTGATGTGATCATCTCTTTTTTGGGTGTCAATTTTGAGGATTTCTTTATAGATCTTGGATACCAGCCCTTTGTCTGTAGTGTCATTTGTGAATATTTTCTCCCATTCCATAGGTTGCCTCTTTGTTTTGTTAATTGTTTCCTTTGCTGTGCAGAAGCTTTTTATTTCGATGAAGTCCCAAAAGTTCATTTTCACTTTTGTTTCTTTTGCCTTTGGAGATGTGTCTTGAAAGACATTGCTGTGGCCGATGTCAAAGAGGTTACTGCCTATTCTCCTCTAGGATTTTTTTTTTTTAAGATTTTTGTATTTTATTTGACAGAGAGAAACACAGCTAGAGAGGGAACACAAGCAGAGGGACTGAAAGAGGGAGAAGCAGGCTTCCTGCCAAGCAGGAAGCCCTATGTGGGGCTCGATCCTGGGTCATCAGGATCATGACCTGAGCCGAAAACAGTTGCTTAACCAATTGAGCCACCCAGGCGCCCCTCCTCTAGAATTTTGATAGATAGATTCCTGCCTCCCATTGAAGTCTTTCACCCATTTCAAATTTATCATTGTGTATGGTGTAAGAGAATGGGCGTGTTTCATTCTTTTATACATACCTGTCTAATTTTCTAAGCACCGTTTATTGAGGAGACTATCTGTTTTCCACTGGATATTTTTCCTACTTTGTCAAAGACGATTTGAGCATAGAGTTGCAGGTCCATATCTGCTCTCTTCTCTGTTCCATTGTTCTATGTGTCTGCTTTATGCCAGTATGATGTTGTCTTGGTGTTCACAGCTGTAAAATAAAGCTTGAAATCAGGTAATATAATGCCCCCAGCTTTGTTTTTCTTTTTCAGCCTTTCCTTAGCAAATATGGGGTCTTTTCTGGTTCTATATACACTTTAGGTTCTTTTGTTCTGGGACTGTGAAAAATGCTGGTGGAATTTTGATTGGGGTGGCATTTCAAGCATAGATTGGTCACTACCAGGCAAATATTAATAAAAACAGATTCAAGGAAAGGTGTTCTGTGAAATAATCTCCTAACTGTAATCATGTGAAAATCATTATTGCTATTACTTTTATTTTATTGAAATATTCATGAAGGGGGACAGGCTTCTATATATGTTAAGAGTTTATAATGTGTGTTCTCATTAATGTATCCCTGATTATATTTCATACTTATGATGTCAGCCTTAGGATTAGAAGTGGAAGACGAAGAATCACCTTGGGATTCGGAGGTACTGTTTTATTATTGTTTTAAAATATAAGCATTGGGGGCACCTGGGTGGCTCAGTGGGTTGAGCGACTGAATTTGGGTCAGGTCATGATCCCAGAGACCCAGGATCGAGTTCCACATCGGGCTCCCTGCTCGGCAGGAAGCCTGCTTCTCCCTCTCTCACTCCCCCTGCTTGTGTTCCCTCTCTAGCTGTGTTTCTCTTTGTCAAATAAAAAAAATATATATATATATATGTATATATATATGCATTGAATGATGCTAACACATAGAAGAAATGCTTAGACTTCACTCTCTCCTCTCTGAATTTGCCCATGGGAACTATTTCCTTATACTTTTTACCTGTAATTGATAAAATAATTATGTTCTAAATATACTATAGCATAATACACTTCTCGTTTAAACGTAACTTCATTAAAGCTATGTAATATTACTGCAGAAAATGGAGCTAAGAAATGATAAGGAATTACTTTGGGTTTTGAAATTAAGTTATCTAAAAAACTAAAGAATTACTCCAGGCTGCTTTATGGCCAGGTGTGTGACTCTGTGGTATATATGGATGTGCAAAACTCCTAATAAAATCTAGAAGAGTTTGTATTATAGTTTTTTCCAACTTGGAAATTGAAAAGATAATGCCTTAGACTTGAAAGTGCATATATATAGGTATTTATGTATATATATATATGTATATGCATACATATATATATATATATATTTAATTTACTTATGTATCTGAGAAGAATTGAGTGAGTTGGAGAGAAAAGAATGTGAAGTAGACTCCAGTCTGAGCACAGAACCCAACTGAGCCATTGGGGGGCCCTGAAAGTATTATTATTTGGATTATTAAGTAGATTTTCAAGGAGCATTGAGATGATTATATCACTTTAGTATAGTGATGTTTTATTCATTTATTTTTTTATAAAGATTTTATTTATTTGAGAGAGAGAAAGGGAGCATGATGGGAGAGAGGGGCAGAGGGAGAGGGAGAAGCAGGCTCCCTGCTGAGCATGTGGGGCTATATCCCAGAACTATCTGAGCCACCCAGGCACCCCTGGTTTAGTGTTATTTTTAATAGGTAAAAACTGTATCGGATAATTAAAATAGTATGCACTGAGTATCTCTGTGAAGCTGTACTTGTAGTAACATAACTGTAAGATAATGATGACCTTTTCTAAGGTGACACACTAGGGAAGGAGGTAAAAAGGGCCTGATCTCTTAGCACAGGTAGGTGCTACCCAGTGGTGCAAGCACCATGTTTGAAGTCAGAAGATATGGCACCATCCTACCAGTCTGTCACTTGGTAGCTGTGGGATCCCAGAAAAACTTGTTTACCCTGTTTGAATGTCAGTGACCTCATTCATAAAAAAGGTCCTAATACCTACCTCTCAGGTATGTGTAATGAACAAATGTGAAAACACTTTGTAAACTGTAAAGGGTGTTATAGAAATACAAGACAAGAATGATCACAGCAGTATTTAGTGATTTACTAAATTATTGGGACACTTTTTTTAAATGTGAAGATTCTAAAGGATAAAAAATAAGTGGCAGAAGTGTCAAGAAAAGAAGGGGAAAGTTGAATGGGCAGATGGATTTCTAATTTGGGGTATGTTAAATCAGTGACATTGTGCAGGTATACAGTTGAGCCTTGAACAAGATGGGTTTGAATTATGCATCTGCTACACTCAGATGATTTCCACTACAGTGCAGTACTGTTAATGTATTTTCCCTTCCTTATGATTTCTTAATAACCTTTCCTTTGGTTTATATTGTAAGAATACAGTATATGCTACATAGAGCATACAAAATGTGTTAGTTGACATTACATTAGTGGTAAGGTAGGTCAGTGTTAGGTTATAATTTACTCCAACCTTCGGTGCTCAGTTTACGGAGTCAATGACCAAATGAAGGTTAAGAGGTAGGTTAGATCGAGAGAGCACATACGAGGTCTTCTATTTAAATGTTTTGCTTTTTAATATACACTTTTCCTATTTTTGAGCCTAACTGCTTTTAAGGTAGGAAGTTCAATAGGAGATTAGTAGTTAAGTTTTGGGTGAATCAAAAGGTATATGTGGATTTCTGACAGCACAGCCATCAACGCCCTTAACCTTGCATTGTGCAAGGGTCGACGGTAGAGTGACATGGTATTGAGACCTTCTCAGTGGGATTATGATTATTTTATATAGAGAGAGTGTGTGTGTGAGAGGGGTTGGGAGGGGCAGAAGAAGAGGGAGAGAGAGGTTGCCAAGTAAGCTTTGTGCTCAGCAGGGAGCCAGACTTTGGGCTTGATCTCACAACCCTGAGATCATGAACTGAACTGAAATCAAGAGTCAGATGTTTATCTGACTAAGCCACACAGGCTTCCCCTCAGTGAGATTATTTTAAATGTTTTTCTTTTTTTTTTTTAAGATTATTTATTTATTTGACAGAGAGATAGATCACAAGTAGGCAGAGAGGCAGGCAGAGAGAGAGGCTCCCTGCTGAGCAGAGAACCTAAGACAGGCCTTGATCCCGGGACACTGAGATCATGACCCAAAAAGAAGGCAGGAACTTTAACCCACTGAGCCACCTAAGGACCCTATTTTCAGTATTTTGACATTAAATGCATTTCTGTTATTGAATATCAGCTATGTACCAAGCTGTACACGTTGAGGGGTTAGGCTGTAGTGGTAGGAGCAGAAACATAAAGAAACAACAATCCACTGTAAGTCACTGTAAGTGCTTCATATAAAGGAAATGGAAATGTTAGCTTGAGGAGTATTGGGGGAGTTTGTAGTTAGGATGGGAGTGAGAATGGGAGTGGAATTTTGTTTGTCAGAAAAGATCTCTCTGAGTGTGGCTAGAGCTGCCAAGTGAAGAATGAGAATGGCCAGTTGTGTGAAGGTTTTGGAGACTTTCTAGACATTCTGGACAGAGAGAAGCATGGATCACATCTGCTCATCCTTTCACTCTGATGTCTTGGAATGACCAGGAAGCAGGAAGATCCACCCCATTGTCATACTCATTTGTATTATTGATGTGTGTAGAAAAGAAAATGTGCATACTAAAATAAGTGCCTGGTACATTTTAGGCATTTAAAAAATAAATGTTCTTATTCTTCCCTTATGAAAGCTTACTATACTTTTTGAAGTGTTTCATACCTCTATCTAAAATTTTTTGCTATTATTTAAACATAATTTCAGGAAAAGTTTTTCTTTTTACTTTGCCATTTCATTCAGCCATTTTTCTGCCAATAAAGGTCCCAAGCCTTTGTTTATCTAATGAAGCAGCTTCTACCACAGTGTTCTGTTTTCTTCAACATGATCTACTCCATGGTTTCTTATCATGTCAGCTGTCCTATTTTAACACTGAAAAAGTTTCTGCCATTAGGAGCAGTTTAAATTTGTACAAAATATACTTATTAAGAAACTTATTTAAGTACATATTTTTAATATCCTTTTATTTTGGCAAGGAATGCAAAGGAGGACTAGGTGTTTTGTTAGTTCCTATTGAAACGTACTATAAGTCAGTCTTCTGTCTAAGAAAGTATTTACTCTGGCTTTCCATGTTCAGTTTACAGAGTCAGTGGCCAAATGAAGATTAGAAAAGGTACACTTATTCTAGAAAGCATATATGAGGTTTTTAAATATTATGGTGTAAGTCTGATTGCTATCAAAGTAGGAAATTCAGATATTTTCTTAGAAAAGGATTAGCAAATCTCTATGCCACTCATTTTTGTTGTTAATTTTCACAGAGTATATGTTCGAGTCTTTCAGAGAAAAACATTGCTCAGTTCTCTGGAACTACAGAGCAGAAAGGGCCAGGTATGTTATATGAACAAGTAGAAGGTAAGACTTGTATTTTACTAAAAAGTCATTTGATAGAATGTAGATTTAAAATGGAAATGCTGATATATTTTAATATCCAAGGAAAATCACCTATTAAATGGATAGAGAGGAGAAAGATTGAAGAGGAGGTAAGTTGTGTATCTTAGCAGGTGTCAGCAACAGATTAGATTGAGAGTGCCATTAAAGGAGCCTAATTACTGGTTCCATTTCCAGATACTCTAAGACAGAAGGAACATCAGGAAATAACAGGAAAAGAGCAAAAGAGGACCTGATGAGAAAGGCAGACCATACAGGAAGTAAATGAAGGACGATAAGCAGCTCATTATAGTGGAAGGTGGTAAAATAAAATAATTCTCTTAAAAGGAAGAGCAGACTATTTGAAATGTAGAAATAATATCAAGTGAGCTTCCAGGACCAAAACATGTCAGAGTCGTATACCAAACTTTTCCCTCTCTTACTGCTTTCCTCACTGTTGGGAAGCCATTAAGGACTGACGTGGTTGATCATGCCTAGCCGTGTTTTCATCAGCTATAAATGTATGTATCTTAATGTCATGTAAAATGATGGTACTTCACAACATATTATCATTCGGTGCAAGATAAGGGAACCAGAAGGAAGAAGAGCCAGGTCAGTTAGGGAAAAATCAAGGAACCTTTAACCCTGATAAAAAGTCCATTAGAAACTTTGTGACTTTTTGGCCGCCTGCATGGCTCTGTCATTAAGCGTCTAACTTCCGCCTGGGTCCTGATCCCGGAGTCCCGGTAGGGAGCCCACATCAGTCTCCTTGCTCTGCTGGAAGCCTGCTCCCCTTGTTTGTGTTCGCTCTCACTGTGTCTCTCTCTGTCAAATAATTTAATAAAATGTTTACAAAAAGAAAGTTTATGACTTTTAATACATTTTCAGTTTTGAAGAATTGATAGTAATGAACTTAAGGCTTGCTTCTAGAACATTATGTAAAGATAAAGAAATGTGGCAGCAGACTCAGTATGGACCAGAATTTCTCAAATTTTAGTGACTCATCTGAGATCTTATTAAACACGCACACTGTGAGCAGCAGGCCTGGGATTCTGCATTCTGAACTCTCAGGGAGAGATAATGAAAGAGAGAGTGATTGACGGGGGAGGGTCAAAGGGAGAGAGAGAGACAGTCCTCAGACTGCTAAACCCGGAATCTGACGTGGGGCTCTATCCAAGGACCTGACATCATGACCTGCGCCAAAATCAAGAACAAATGCCTAATCCACTGCTCCATGCAAGTGCCCGCAGAAATTGCTTTTGAAGAAGGGGGATAGTGAAAAGAAATAGGGAAGAAAGAAAGGCATGTTAGCTAGGAAACTTTGGAGTTGATGAGGAAACTTGAGAGAATTCACTTTAGATGGCTTGAGGGTATTTGAACTAAAACAATTAAATCACAGCTGTTCCACAAAGAATACTGAAATCAGATGGAGTACTAGACATGGGGTAAAACATAGCCACATATTCATCCTCTCAGGTCTATTGGACATCAAGGATATATGTTGTATTGGTATTCATTATTCAAATGAGATTAATTTGAATACAGAAGCTTTGACCTTTTTTTTTTTTTTTTTAGTATAGCTAGTTTTTTGATAGGTTGGCTGTTTCCATAAACCTTTTAAAGACTGATATGATCACAAGATGGGACCGGGACAAACCATAAGAGACTCAATCTCAGGAAACAAACTGAGGCTTGCTGGGGTGGTGAGGGGGGAACCATAGAGTGGTTTGGTTATGGTATGTGGGTATGTGCTATGCTGAGTGCTGTGAATAGTGTAAGACTGATAATTCACAGACCTGTACCCCTGAAGCAAATACATACATTATATGTTTTAAAATAAAAAGAAGACTGACATGATCTACAAAATGAAACTAATTTTGGAAACAAAAGAAATCGTAGGGTTCGTTCCCTAAATACTAAAATTGCTATCAGTAAGTACGACACTGATTTTGAAATAGAAAAGATTTTCATTACCTAAAATTTCTGTGGCAATTAAATTGATTTTTTTCCCCATTTTCGTTGTCATGTTTCCATACTGAAAGCTTACTGTACATTATTTCTTAGATGTATTTTACATACCTTCTGGATCAAGAGACTTTGAGCTGGCTAAACTAAAGGAAACAAGAAGTGTAGATATACCAGAATCCCACACAGGTATGGACAAAAATGAGTGCTTTTATTCACTATTATCATACAAATGTATATCCAAGCTGATCATAACACTTTTCTGATGAAAACTAAATTGTGCATTCAACTGAACTAACGTCACCACTGTGTACTGCCTAAATTATGGGACAAAGTGAAGAACATGGGAAATACTTGTAGCATAATGGTATAAATGATTCTGCTGTACTGCATTTCCGATGTGCTGTTGCATTCTACCATTGGCTTTCACGTTTATCCTCTCGGGGTCATGATTTGTTCCTCTCGTTACAAATTACTTCTCTCCCCATTGGTCAGCATATTCACAGTGGTACAGGTGCACTTTTCTATTTTAGTTATAGTCATTTGAAATATCATCTTACTTTTGAAATCTTAACTGCATTTTCAATATTTATAATGGGTTCATATTTCTGTTTTGTCACTGTTCCTAACCCCCCTTCCTATCTTCAGAAACAGAACCAAACCTAAAGTAATCAGAGTCAAGCAAGAAGATTCAGCTTAGTACTAGCTGCATGCATGTTTAGTTGGCTTTCGTATATACATATCATTAACTATGTGTCCCTTTTGCTTTTTAGAGTCTCTGGAAAAATATCCTTACTTGAAGGTAACACTTTAAAAATTCATTTTGAATTTTTAACTACAGATTGTATGAAATGTACATTATGTCTTAATCGTATTGTTTCAATACCCATTCAGCCCACTGTTGAAGTGAAAGATTCCGTTTCTAATAAACCAGTAGAAATGAAGGAAAAAGAACCATCCAAATCAGGTAAATTTTACAATAGAAATTTACTGGTAAAAAGAAGTACACTAAAATATTTGAAATGCTCACAGTCTTCTTATTCTGAATTCCTTTTTTTTTGGCAAGTTTAAGTGATGGATTGACATAAATAAGATACATGTTATTGCTGATATCCATGTTTAAACAAAAGATATTTACAAGCATGAGAAAAAGAGTTTTAAAAAATGGAAGCTTTGGCTCAAGTTTCTATGTCTATGTTTTGAAATCCTAAAGTTCCCAGGTTGGAATCCCTTTATTTTCAAACTTATTAATAATTAACAAAAGTTAATTATTAGACTCTAAGATTTTTCCAATGTTCACAATGTTTATTTGAATTCTGACCTTTACCTAGAGTGTAGCTTCATTGCTATCATGTCAATTGTGTTTTAAGTTTATTTCATCTTAGTGTTGTTATATTGATCGTCTGAAGCCAAACAGAAGTTCTGATTAGCAGACCCATGTGTATGTGTGTGTATGTGTGTGTGGATGGTATCTCTGATTATTAAACATGCAGGAAGTAACTAGTTAATATCTTCATGTTATATAGACACAATCTTTTAAAACAGTATTTCTGAAATTTATTGGCCTTAGGTTCCTTTTATACTACTTAAAAATTTGGGGGAATTCCAAAAAACTTCTATTTATCTGGGTTGCATCTGTTGATATTTATAGTATTAGCAATTAAAGCAAACATTTAAAATACAAGCGTTCATGATCATACATTATTAGCCATTAGAGCCGTGACCTACATATCATGTGAGTTGGGATACTATCGTGTATCGTATCTTCAGAAAACTTCACCATACACTTAATAAGAGAATGAGAGTGAAAATGTCAAATAACATTTAGCATTACTGTGAAAATAGTTTTGACCTCTCGGACCCTGTGAATGGATGGATCTGGGAACTCCACGGATTCTCAGATAACATGGGAGAACTGTTTAAACCACGAACAAGGATCATGAATGTGAAACAATAAAAGGGCCCTTGTGATGAAACAGGCATGAAGGTCTCATTTCCGCATTTCCTGCTTTTTTCTTACATTTGTCTTAAGAGGCTTAAATCAGACAATCTTGTTTAAAAAAAAAAAAGGGAAAATATTTTTGCCATATATTCATTTTCTGTTCCATGGCACTGTAGGTTTTGGATCTAGTGTGGACTGAGATTTACTCTGTTTTTACATGGAAATGATTATATCCCCCAAGGTTTTCATTTGTCATAGAAATGTATGATGTTTATCCAAGACTTAAAAATTTCTGAAGATGTTGATGTATTGAGGAAAGATCATCTCATGGTAATTAAAGTAGTACCATTCATTAAAAGTTTTTAAAAGCCCATGTCTTTAGAACACACAGTGTGCATTTAAACATAAAATAAATGGTTTGAGGGGTCAAGATGGAGGAAGGCCAGGTGACCGCATTTCGGGGAATTCCCTGAAGAGAGCTGAATTCCAGCAAAAAAACCACTGCAAGACCACCGTGAACACCCACGAAACCAGCCTGAAATGTGATATTTCCCACTTCTGGACTGCCACGAGAGACAAAGAACATCGGCAAAAAGCTCTCTCTGTTTCTCCCTTACTTCTCTCCTCTTTCCTTTATTCTCTCTTTTACGTGTACATGTAGATACAAGCTCCAAGTCAATCCCACATCCATATTCAATACTACCCCTATATACAACCAGTTCCAATCCCCCTATATCATTTGAAAGTGGGCTCCTCCAACAATAACAGCAAGATAGACTCTGCAGCATCTGAAATGTGCATTCCTTGCCCACAAGGAATGTCTGCCCTCACCTTCCCACTCTAGTTTGTCAGTGTGCCTGTGTAACTGTCTTTACTTCTATATTATATAAGTACTGGTCTTGGGGGTCATATAGGTTGGGCTTTGCTTTCTGACCTCTTCATTCACCCTTGATAACCCTTTCTTTACCCTGTAACAGCTTTGTACCATATAAATCCTATCACCGGGCCCCGCTCTGGCAAGGGTGTCTTCTCTTGCTTCCTCCTCTCCGTTTCCTTTTTTCTTTCCCCTCCCTTTTCGGTGGTGAACTCTGGTTGCTCCAAAACCTTCCAAAGACCAATCCACCTAGATAGTGGCTGATATATTTAGTCATATACCCCCTCAACCACTCCTCACCACAGTGACCCGGAGAAGGAACGCCCAACAGCAGGAGAACCCTGAGACTGCAACCTTGGAAACAGAATTACTGGGAATGAACATAAACAATATGACAGATAGGGAATTCAGGGCAGCAATAGTCCAAGCAATAATCAATTTAGAAAAGAACATTAGTCTCAAAATGGAAGCCATAGTAACAGAAGTGAAAGCTAAGGTTAGAAAGGCTTTAGACGAGATGCAATCTAATTTAAATATACTAACAGCCAGAGTAAGTGAAGCTGAAGATCGTATCAGTGATTTGGAAGACGCAAGGAATAGGAAGGAGGAGCAAGAGAAGTCCTGGAGCAAACAACTAAAATCCCAAGAAAACAGAATAAGGGAAATGAATGATGCCATGAAACACTCTAATATCAGAATTATTGGAATCCCTGAAGGAGTTGAGAAAGAGAGAAACCTAGAAAATATTGTTGAACAAATCATGGATGAAAATTTCCCAAATCTGAGGAATGAAACAAATGTTCATGTCCCAGAAGCAGAGAAGACACCCCCCAAGATCAGTGAGAAGAGAAAAACTTCCAGGCACATAATAATAAAATTCTTGAATCATAAAACCAAAGAATATGTCTTAAGGGAAGCTAGGAGAAAGCGATCCCTTACCTATAGAGGGAGGACCATCAGAATAACGTCAGACCTTTCCACAGAAACCTGGCAAGCCAGAAAGGGCTAGCAAGACATATTCAGGAAGTTACATGACAAAAATATGCAACCAAGGATAATGTATCCAGCAAGGTTGACATTCAAAATGGAAGGAGAAATAAAGAGCTTCCAAGACCCCCAAGGTCTAAAAGATTATGCAACCACCAAGCCAGCACTACAAGAAATACTAAGAGGGGTTCTTTAGAGGAGAAACAAACCCAAGAGTGACACAAAACAGTAATATACAGAGATAAGTTATAGAAACATGAACTCCATAGGCAACATGATGTAAATACAAACATATCTATCAAAAATCACCCTCAATGTGAACAGACTAAACGCTCCAATAAAAAGACACAGGGTTGCAGACTGGATAAAACGACAGGACCCATCCATACGCTGTCTACAAGAGACTCATCTTGAATCGAAAGACACTTCCAGATTGAAAGTGAGGGGATGGAAGACCATCTTTCACGCCAATGGACCCCAAAAGAAAGCCGGGGTAGCGATTCTCATATCAGACAAATTGGA